>JAKSZT010007426.1:468091-480747 GCA_026826555.1 Tolypeutes matacus | reverse complement strand
GCCTAATATCCTGCATATATAAAGAAATCCTTCACCTCGAAAATAAAGGGACAAAGAACCCATATAAAAAATGGGCAAGTGACCTGAAAAGACACCTCTCCAAGGAAGAAATACAAATGGCTAAAAAGCACATGAAAAAATGCACAACATCACTTGCTATCAGGGAAATGCAAATCAAAACTACAATGAGATACCATCTTACACCCATCAGAATGGCAGCTATTAAAAAAAACAGGAGACACTAAATGTTGGAGAGGATGTGGAGGAATAGGAACTCTCATCCACTGCTGGTGGGACTGCGGTATGGTCCAGCCACTGTGGAGGATATTTTGGCGATTCCTCAGAAAACTAGCTATAGATCTTCCGTATGATCCAGCAATTCCACTGCTGGGTATATACCCAGAAGAACTGAAAACAAAAATAAAAACAGATATATGCACTCCAATATTCATAGCGGCATTGTTCACCATTGCCAAAAGTTGGAATCAGCCCCAGTGCCCATCAACACACGAATGGATAAGCAAAATGTGGTACATACATACAATGGAATATTACTCAGCTGTAATAAGGAACAAAGTGCTAACACATGGAATAACGTGGATGAATCTTGAAGACCTTATGTTGAGTGAAGCAAGCCAGCACTGAATGATGAACAGTGTATGACCTCCCTGATCTGAACTGAGGAAAGTGGGCAGTCTCTGAGAACCATTGTCTGAAAGATAGGTTAACAAAGGAGAGTAAAAGAAGAGCAGGCTTTGAGTCCTCACCCATATGGACATAATCTATGGTAAAGGGATAGAGTGTGGTTGCATGTTGGGGGATGGGGCAGATGAGTGGTGGTGTTCCTGGGTTTGGTGGTGAAGCACTGGGGGGTGGGTGTATTAGGAAGAGCCAGTTCAAATCCCCAGGGCATGTAAATGTGAATCTTCACATTCCTTCGGTTGGGAGAGGGGGTTATCATGGGCCCTGGGGGGCTGGGGAGGAGGGAACAGTCAAGATCTAATAGGTTGTTTGGTAGTCATGGGGAAGGTTTTTCATTACCTTACAGTAATGGACACAAGACATGGTAAATATCATCAAAATTATTAAACTGTATCATCTAAATTGTAAATTATACTGTAAATCACTGACAATGTTTAGTTGCTATATTTTGCTATCTGCAAAAAAGTTATAACAATGCTAACAACCAAAAAAAGGGGGGGGAGTTAATATGGGGTGGGGAAGGGGGGGCGGTTTGGTGTCTGGGAGTCTCTGGCACTCCGTGTGTGACTTTGCTGGGACCTAAAACTTCTTTGAAAATTAAATGAAAAATTGGGAGACAATGGGGATTGAGAGGAGGAAGGTGTCATGGCACACCAGACATCTGATAACACAGTGATAAAAGAAAAGAGAAAGGAAAAAAAATGAATATATATATAAAAGGCATTTCCTTTGCTTTTTTGCCCACTTTTTGAATGTCCCATTCCACTAATTATATTTTATTTTGTTTTGTTTTTTGTTTGATTTTTTTTTTTTTCCTTCTCTCTTTTTTTTCCCCCTGAGTTTCCTTATGTTTGTCTCTGGCATGTAAGCTTATCACACTTGTTTCTTTTTCCTAGTAAGTGTATTTGATTATTTTATGGACTAAATGTTCATGGAGGATTTGTATCACAGAAGGGTTACAATGGGTACTGCGGGGGATTATTGGGGGGAGGGTGTCTGGGGGGGGTTCGTGGGGATTGATTCATCCGAATATACATGAAAGATATACAAAATCATTCAAAGGATCGGGGGATCACGATGGGTGGAAAATCAAACAATAATGAGGGAATCTGAATTCCTAGCCTGGAGAGATCTGCCACAATCTCCAAGGGAGCAGCAATAGTCCTCTGAGTGTAGGGACAGTTCCTGTCAAAATAGGATGACCCACTGATGTATTTTTTTTTATTGATGACTAACCTTGTGAGTCTTTGCTCTTGTAAATGACACTTAGCCTGCAGTTGTGGGGTGCCTAAGGGTTGCCACCTGAGAGCCCCCTTTTTGCTCAAATGTGGCCTCTCTCTAAGCCAAACTCAGCATATGATTGCATTACCTTTCCCCCAACGTGGGACATGACTCCCGGGGATGAGCCTCCCTGACAACGAGGGATTAATACCAAGTTCCAACTGGCAGCATTGTGCAGTGGCAGTATCGTAGCCAATGAGGTTTATCTGAGGCATGATTATTGCTAATTGTAAACTTTTCCCAAGTGCCAACTGGCAACAGAACTGGAAAAAGACCTTGAATAAAAGGGGGAAATGGTAAAGACAAATGAGTTCAAGTGGCTAAGAGACTTCAAAGAGAGTCAGGAGGTCATCCCAGAGGTAACTCTTATGCACACCTCAGTAGGAGCTCATAGAATATCTAAGTGCCTATCACCCCACTCAGTGGGGTTCCTGAGAGCTCCGGAGACACCCTGGTCCTATATAAGGGGGGATAGCCCCAGAGACTGATGCCTTATCAGTGGGTTCTATTTTGGAATCTGTGCTCCTGAGAGTGACAGAATTAGACTCAAATAAGTCCTCCCTGCACATGGTTCACCAGTCCCTTCTATTCAAACCTACATGTGATGCTGGAGTTTTTTAGGTATACTTCCAGAGTTGGAGCATCCTGCCTACCTATGTGCCAGGTGTGCATGAAATCTAGGTGGAGCTGCAACTCCTACCCTACAGCTCAATGGACTCATCCAAGTCACCTGGTGAGGAGACAGCAATGGGCAATAGCCATCCCAGGGAATGGAGGGGCCTGCATCTGCTGGCAGGATAATCCCACCCACCATATCCATGAGATACAAGCCCTCTCTCACTTGGAGTTGGATGTGGACATCACCATCCCAGTCACCTCTGGATTGGGGGAAGAACTATGGACTAGAGTGGTCTTGATGGTATTCCCTTGTTCACAAATGGTGATACTAACAATGCAAGAAATTATAACAATGAGGTGGAGCCAGTGGCCACTTGACACTTTTGGGGTAGGGTTGGAATGAGCTGTTGAAATACAGTGGCTTCTTTGGGAGTTGGAGGTTGTCCTGAGTACTGTTGTGGCAACAGATGTTGGCCATTTTAAATCAGCACACACCACTAAGAACTGAGTGGGAGAGTGAGTGGTCTACAGTGTGAACTGTGGTCTATGGTTGGTGGCAAGGCTCCAGGATGTGTAAGTTCATTGAGGGTGGTGGGCCACACTGTGGGAGATGTTTGTGTGGGATGTGGTGGGATGTGTGGGAGGTGGGCAACATGGGAATTCCAGTGTGTTCCGTGTAATATTTTGGGTAATCTAAGCACCTCTTAAAATATATGTATATATATATATATATATATATATATATATATATAATTTTTGTGTAAGCAAATACGCATATATGCATATATATTTATATATCATTTTGCAAATGTTTGTATATATTGTCAAAATTTTGATTTTTACCCATAATAAAAAAAAATAAAAAATAAAAAATAAAATACATTATTTCACAAGTCAATAACAAAACATGTGGATTTGGAGAGGAATCAAAATTGTTATAATTTCCCAAGTAAACTTTACAGAATATTAAATAGTGCATCTCATCCAAATATATAGAAAGAAAAAAATTTTGAATAAAAATAGTCAGTCCAAAATGAAATTTTCAGGATTTCATTGGTTGCCATTTTGGCATTTGTTCTGGGGCCACCTGCTCATGCATCTTTGGAAGCTGCGCCTTTCTTATCCTTCAGAAGCCTGAATGTTCCAGGGTTGATTTTGGGGGTGTGGCTTTGTCCCCATTATTAATCAAGTGCTGCATCACTCCAAATTTCCTAGTTATGAAGTCGCCAAACTGGATGTGATGCTCATTTGAAGTAAGAAGAGCCATGAATGATAGGACAAATAAAAAGGAGACATTGTTGCACTTCCCAAATTGGACACTTAGAAGATTGATATTGGATCTTTCCTCTTTTCTAATGAATGCATTGAATGCTATCAATTTCCCTGTAGGCACTGCTTTTGCTGCACCCCACAAACTATGAAATGCATAAGACATTAAGAAGCAGACAGAACCACATACCAAAAGGCTTGTGAGCGAAGCTATATCCACTTCCACAGCAGTACAGACGTAAGATGAAGGCAGAGAATATAAGAATGTTGGGAAAATCTCTTCTGTTACAACAAGCATTGTTTCTTCAAAATAACACTTCTCTGAATGTAACATAACTTGTAAGGAATGTGCATCATGCTTGCCATTTTGCCACAGATGGTAGTCCCCCCCCTTTAAGTGTAATGAGTATGATGTTTTCTTGGAAATTCAACCTCATGAGATACCTGAGAAATAATCCTTCAGAGAAACCATTTGGAATTTCATGAATTTTGGAAAGCTAGAGTCACAACAAAGAAACATGCAGGAGTAAAACCGTTTTAATGTAAGGAATACTGGAAATCCTTCAGCCAGGCATTAAATCTAATTGAGGATGAAATATTCATACATTAGTTAGTATTGTAATGAACAATGCTTCCATCAGAAAAAAACCCACATGGACTATGGGAAAATTCAAACTAGAGATAAACCACATGAGTGTCCTGAATGTAGGATGCTATTTACTATTATTTTTTACTCCTCACTTTAAAAGCCATGCAGGGGAACAGAGATAGTAATGTCATACATGTGGGAAAGTTTTCAACCTGATGAAAACCTCTTTATTCATCAGAAAATTCTTACTGAAGGGAAATCATATATATGTTTGAAGGCGTTAATTCAAATGTCAAATCTCAGATACAAGGGATTTCCTACTGTAAAGAAACTGTATGCATGTAGGGCACCTTTTAGGTACAAATCATATCTCACAGAACATGAAAAAACTCATATTGGAGAGAATAAAGCAAATGAAAAGAATGCAGAAAAAGAATGCAGGCAAAAACAATCATTCATTAAACATCAAAGCATTCATTCTGGAGAAAAACCCTATGTATGCAATGAAAGTGGAAAGATTTCAATCAGAAGGAAAACTTCATTCACCATCTGAGAATATATACTAGAGAGAAACCCTATGAATGTGAAGGATGTGGGAAAGCTTTCCTTCAGAAATCAAACCTCATTACACACCAGAGTAGACAAACAGTAGAGAAACCCTATATATGTAAAGAATGTAGGAAAGCCCTCAGTAGCAAATCAAATCTCACTGACCATGAGAAAATTCATAGTGGAGGGAAACCCTATATATGTAAGAAATATAGGAAAGCCTTCAGCCAGATGCAGTATCTCATTAAACATTACAACATTCATACTGGAGAGAAACCATGTGAATGGAATGATTATGAATCTCCAAAGAATCTCCACCTCTGGTCTGTGCAATTTGTTGCCAATGATTTAAGGTAGTGGCTGTGACTGTGCAATTCTGGATGTATTTCTCCCTGAGAAAAGTGCACTTGTAGTTTGTTCTGAGATCTGTTCTTTCCACACCTTCTTCCACACTCATGTGTGTTCAATTGGTTACCACTAATTCATGCATCAGAACTCTAGATTTCTCTTAGTTTATGTAAAGATGGGCTTTCCATTTATTTCAAATTATCCTGGTTGTTTTCACTCGTTCTTCAATCCATTACATTCTGGGTAAGCATTTAAAAAATTACCATTTTAAATATAATGCTGCCCATTATTGCAGCATTTTCTTTATTTTTTTCTTTTTTTTATTGTGGGTAAAAATCTAATTTTTCACAATATTTGTAAAATTATATGTAAATATATATGTATATATGTGCATTAGCTTACATAAATATTATTTCTTTATATATATATATATATTTTAAAGGTGCTTAGATTACCTAAATATTTCACAGAAATTACAGGGATTCTCATGTATTCCACCTCCTACATCTCCCACAACATCCCACACAAACATCCTTCATCAGTATGGCACATCACCCTCTATGGATATACACATCCTGGGGCCTTGCCACCAAGCATAGACCACAGTTCACATCGTAGACCACACTTTCTACCACACAGTCCTGCATGGTATCTGCTGATTTAAATTGGCCTACATCCATCACCACAATGCCACTTGGGACAACCCCCAAGCCCTGAAAAAAAACCCTGCATTTCAACTGCCCTTTGTCTCCCTACCCAAAAACTTCCAGGGACCACCAGCTCCACCTCACTTATAATTTCTTCCATTGCTTGAATCACAATATGTCTACAAGTGAATACCATTAAGTCCACTCAAGTCCACCGCTCTTCCCACAATTCTGAGGGGACTGGGATGGTGATGTCCACTCCACCTCCAAGTGAGAGAGGGATTATATCCCATTTATACAGTGGATGGGATTATCCTGTCTGCAGCTGCAGGCCCTCTCCATTCCCTAGGATGCTGCTGCTGAGGGTCGTCTCTTCGCTGGGTGACTTGGATGAGTCCATTTAGCTGTAGGGTAGAAGTTGTTGCTCCAACGAGATTCCACACACACCTGCCACATAGGTAGGCCAGAGGCTCCAGTCTCTGGAAGTACACCTAAAAATTACAGCATCACATATAGGTTTGAATAGAAGGGACTGATGGACAATATGCAGGCCGGACTCATTTGAGTCCAACTCTGTCCCTCTCAGGAGCACAGATTCCAAAGTAGAGCCTACTAATAAGGCATCAGTCTCTGTGGCTATCCCCACTTATATAGGACCTGAGTATCTCCAGAGCCCTCAGGAGCCCTTCTGTGTAGGGTGATATCCGCTTAGGTGTTCAATGAGATATTACTGAGGTGTGCATCAGCATTACCTCTGGGATGACCTCCCGACTCTCTTTGAACACTCTTAGCCACATGAACTCATTTCTCTAACTTTTCCTCCTATATTCAAGGTCTTTTTCCAATCATGTTGCCAGTTGGCACTTAATATTAATCCCTCATTTCCTGGGAACTTCATCCCCAGGAGTCATGTCCCACTTTGGGGGGTAGGTAATGCATTCATATCCTGAGTTTGGCTTAGAGAGGCCACATTTGAGCAACAAGCAGTCTCCCAGGTGGCAACACATAGGCACTGCATAACAGTAGGCTAAGTTTCAATTACAAGAGCAAAGACTCATATGGCTAGTCATTAATAACAAGCAGCCATCAGTGGGCCATCCTCTTTTGCCAGACATTACTGCACTCAGGGGACTGTTGCTGTCCCCTTGGAGAATGTGGCAGAGCTCTCCAGACTGGGATTTCAGATTATCTCATTTATTGAGTGATTGTCTACAAACCGTTAATACGCCCCATCCCTTGATAATTTGAAAAATTTCATATATCTTTCATGTATATTCAGATGTATTTACTCCCATGAATCCCCCATCCACACCCCCCCACCAATGATCCTCTGCAGCCCCCATTGTAACCCTTCTGTGATCTAAACCTTCCTTGAACATGAAGCCCATATAACAACAAAATACAATTAATAGGAGGGAGTGGCAAGATGGCATTGGTGTAGGAGGGCACACACTGCAAGCACCCAGAGTGAGGCAGATTGTGGACGGGGAGTGAGAAGCTTGGGACATCTATCTGCGCGGATCGGCGGCGTGGACCGAACGGTGTAGATTTGTGAGTTTTGAGGCTGCCGGTGGAGGCTGGCACAGGTGGCTGGGCCCCGTGGTTAGGGAAAAAAAAAAATAAAACGGCCATTTGGAGCCGGGGGCGGAGGAAAAAAGTTTTATTTTCTGGGGAGCTGGCTGCCTGGCGCCCCTTGGACCTTGTGTGAACAGAGCAAACGAGCTAGTCAGCACCCGGTGAACCGGAGGGGGGATTTTGGTCAGGGAACGGAGCTGATTTCCCTAGCCACCCAGGGATAAGACACGGGCCGCTGCGGAGCCAGGAGGAAGGGACACTTCCCAAAGAAGGGAGAGTTCGGTTGGAAGACAGGGAAGGGTATTTTATATTTTTAGACATTGATCTGGCTGCCTGCACTGCCACGTGGCTTTGGGGAGCAGATAAGCCGAACTGAAGCAGCACCAGGCTGAGAGCAGACGCGAATCTGCACTCAAACTGATTTACTGAGCAGCCCGGTGACGCTGGAGCTCGGTGCCTGAAGGGGCGGAATCCGCCATCTTTAGCAGTCCTCACTGACTAACATCAGAATTTCAGCTAACCTGGGGAGTCTGGAAAGTGGGACGTGCTTGATTAATTTCCACGGGCCCAGCTAGTCCCTATAAGGGTCCTATTCTTTACAATTCTATAGGAATTATTAAAGAGCACAACATCAGATGAAACATGGTATGTATGCAATTTATCACTTTGTACTATGATTTTGGGGCTCTATACATGGATCAATGGATCCTATGCATTTAGTTCTTTCAAGAAAAGGAAATTTTCAATAAATTTCCCTTCCTTATCAGGTTTTAGAGGAAGCAAGAATCAAAAGGCCCAGGAAAATAAAAAGACTGATTAATATAAACAGGGTAGGATTTGTCCCCCCAAGTCAACAGTTCTAGAAGAGCTGAATTAGTAATATAACCCCAATATGTATAATTATGTGAAAGTGCACTTCTTACTGCTGTGGTTCTCAAGGTAAGCATAGCAAGGAATAACTCTGTTAGAGTGACATTCTGCCTTTTAGAAGTTACCTTCTTTTCTGCTTTTTGTGTCAGCTTCATTGGTTTGTTTATGTCTAGGTTTCAGACGTCTGGACAGGACCCGAAGCTGGTCTCCTTTATCTGTAATGATAAGAGCAAAACCTCGCCCATATATTCTAACTTAACTTTGGCCTTATCCCATTGATTATTACTTTGATGCTTTCAGTAATCTAGTGGTACAATATTTGTTTCTGTATTATTGCCTGATTTTTGCCAGAAATACTCTGATGCTGATGTATAATATTCTGACCTTTGGCTGAAAAAATTTATTGTAAATAATGCTTGATATAATTGTTCTCACACTTTACCATTTCCACCATTTTTGTTTTTGCAGCATTAATAAATATTTAACTCTTAATTTTTAAGGATAAGTATACATACATTCACAGGCCTACTAAATCAGGGGATACACTGATATACTTGGCATATTTTTGGTTAGATTCCTGGATAGATACAAGATAAATGTTAATATATATTTAATTCAATAAGCTTATATTGACAATTAGGGTGAGAAACAAATAATATAACTAAATAAAAGATTAAATCAATATTGAACAAAGTTACACATTGAAAGATAAATAGAGCAGTTTTATATATATATATTTACCAATATTTAGCTTTTAACTGGGAAGTGTTGAAGTAGCAAGTGTTACCAGAGTTTTGGTTGACTGCGTTTAGGATTAATGAATTTGATAGTACTATAGAGGCCAACTTGTGAGTATTTTGCTAATCCCGAGGAAGGGGCCAGACTCCTCAGGAAGGAAAACAACACTCCCTGGGCAGTAAATTTTAAGGTTTATGTATCAATCCCTGGGAGAGGGGCCAGCTCCCTGAGGGAGGAATAAAACACCTGTTGAAATGCACTTTATTTTTTTTTCAATTTGTTACAAAATGTCCTTGATTTGCTTACTACTTTAATTTCCAATATTTCTACTGAAATGTGAAAAGTGTTAACTAGCAAGGCATTGTTTTTTTTTTTTAAGATTTTTTTTTAAGATTTTATTTATTTATTCATTTATCCCCCCCTTGCTGCTTGTGCTCGCTGGGTCAGCTAACCACGCCGTGCGGCCTCCCATATGATAAACGGGAGCCCTACTGATTGAGTCACAGCCACTTCCCGACATTGGTTTTTGATTAACAAAGATTTCTGCATGATGCTTTACTTTTAGGCTTGAACAATACTTTCTAAACCGTTTTTAATAAAGATATTTAGTTTCAGGACTGTTCAACTTAAAAAAAAAGATTTACATATATACTTAATAAAAGAACTATGTGTAACAAGCAAGTTATTAAATTGTATATATATGCAATGTATTGTATTGAAGTTTTGATTAGTATTTAAGTATATTATACATAATTCATAACTACAGCAGATTATACAAGAGACATCCAATGAATAAATTTTTATTTCTTAAGCATTTAAGATTCTTAGTTGCATGATTAGAATGAAGTCAATTTTTTTTTTTATTTTCTATAGTTTGAGGCATAGGTAAAAACAAATTAGTATTTCCTTTTTGGGCTGTGGGGTAATACATTAACTTGTAATTTTAACTTGCATTGGTTTTTGTTGTTAACATTATAATTAGAATTGATGCTGTTGTTTACAGAGTTGAATATAAACTTGATTTACTGTTGGCTATTTTACAGGAAGTGGAATGTGGGCTGGCTTGACTTGTTTAAGAAAATATTAAAGAAAGCTTAAGCAAGTTTTAAAACAAAGTGATAGTGACATAACTGGATATTATTTTTTTGCAACAAACTAGCAATATTTGGGACCACTGCATGCTGCAGTGGTATTATTTTATTTTACTAAAATTTACTGTTATGCACTACCCTGTCAGCCTTTAATGGCTGATTTCTTCCTGTAGTTAACTAAAAATTATGATTAATAACATTATATTTTATTTACAGTTTTATTGAAACATTATTATATTTTCAGGAATTTTATACACTTTTAAAGTATTCATATGAACTTTTTGTTCATACAACTTTAATTGTTATAAAAATAGAAAATTTCTTTTAATTATACAACAGTTTTAAATACTTCATTTAACTAATATCACATGAATTTAACTATTTTTAGTATTTTACTTGTTTTTTAGGTAAAAGACCAAGTTATTCATGACATTTTGAAATAAAAGCTATCTTTCAGGATTTGACATTGTGAAAGCAGGTTCAAACATTGTGTTCTTTTTAAAAGTGATAAGAAATGTTTCTTCATGGACATAAGGTTAAAGTACAAGAAGCTATTTTGATAAAACAGACTTCCTTTATTGTATACTGATTTTGAGGAGAAAAAGTTTGTAAACTTTTACTAAAAGAGACTACTAACTTGGCAAACTTTGAGAAAGAATAAAATATTAACATTATATTATTACATTGTTTGACATTAAAGCTTTTAAATTTTTATAGATTGCGTAAATTTTACTTAGCTTTGACAACAAAAATTCCTTTTTCACAAGCCTTTTGCAATTTTATATTTATTCAGTTTTTGTCCCACATTTTACTTTGTTTTAATAACTAGTTATTTTATCTTAGGATAAAATGACTTTCTTTTCTTTAATAATAAAAGCACATTCTATATACCTTCCATACTTAAGTTACCACAATGATTTTGGAAACTACTTCCAAGCAAATTTCTGAAAACATATAATTACCATCAACATTAAACAGACTTGTTAGAAAAATGATTTAATTTGAGTATAACTATTTTTATTATTTTAAACTAATATCCATTTTTATTTATTAATATAAGCACTTATTTAATTTTTGGCCATTTGAATAGAGCTCTCATAATAATTTTCTTTTATCAATTTAATATTATCATCCAGAGGTATCAAAATATACACTGAAACTGAACAAACAGACAAATACAAAAAGAATTATGACACACTAACAGAAACATAAAGCTTACTAATTTGACCCATAATTTTCACTCCTTTGGTATGGCTGTCTTCAAGACCTCCGTCATTTCACATCTTTGATTTTATTATTTTAAGTTTTTTTCTGGAATATTTGTTAACTGTAATATATAAGCTTGTTCTTTGAAACACTTTTGTTCATAATCAGCAACCAGCCAGGACAACGTAAACAGCCTAAATAAAGTTAAGTGCTGGGAAGCGGCTGTGGCTCAATCAGTAGGGCTCCCGTTTACCATATGGGAGGCCCCGGGTTTCGTTCCTGGGGCCTCCTGGTGAAGGCAAGCCTGCTGCGTGGCGTGGTTAGCTGACCCAGCAAGCACAAGCAGCAAGGGGGGATAAATGAATAAATAAAAATAAAAAAAATAAAGTTAAGTGCTAATTTAGCAGTTTATATAGATATTTAACATGTATATTTTGGATTACTACTCATTAGGAGTACACTTAGCCTCAAAGTTCAGATTACTGCGGTAGGCCTTTTAATTCCTGTTCTTAATTTTGGGTATACTCAGTGAAGGACTAATAAACTTAGATTCAGCTGAGGAAGGATTGCCAGCTGTGCCGTTTTGGTAACTGCCTTAAGACTCCCGGGGATGAGCCTCCCTGGCAACGAAGGATTAATACCAAGTGCCAACTGGCAGCTTTGTGCAGTGGCAGTATCGTAGCCAATGAGGTTTATCCGAGGCATGATTATTGCTAATTGAAAACTTTTCCCAAGTGCCAACTGGCAACACAACTGGAAAAAGACCTTGAATAAAAGGGGGAAACGGTAAAGACAAATGAGTTCAAGTGGCTAAGAGACTTCAAAGAGAGTCGGGAGGTCATTCCAGAGGTAACTCTTACACACACCTCAGTAGGAGCTCATAGAACATCTAAGTGCCTATCACCCCACTCAGTGGGGTTCCTGAGAGCTCCAGAGACACCCTGGTCCTATATAAGGGGGGATAGCCCCAGAGACTGATGCCTTATCAGTGGGTTCTATTTTGGAATCTGTGCTCCTGAGAGTGACAGAATTAGACTCAAATAAGTCCTCCCTGCACATGGTTCACCAGTCCCTTCTATTCAAACCTACATGTGATGCTGGAGTTTCTTAGGTATACTTCCAGAGACCGGAGCCTCCCGCCTACCTATGTGCCAGGTGTGCATGAAATCTAGG
>JAKSZT010007426.1:429727-464844 GCA_026826555.1 Tolypeutes matacus | reverse complement strand
AAAGAACAAACTGCAAGTGAACTTTTCCAAGAGGAGAAAGACATCATATACTGCACAGTCACAGCCACTTCCTTCAAAGATTGGCAACAAGTTGCACAGACTGGAGGTGGAGTTTCTTTGGTGATTCACATTCATTACAATCACAGGGTTTCTCTCCAGTATGAATGTTGTAATGTTTAATGAGATACTGCCTCTGGCTGATGGCTCTTCGACGTTCCATTGATATACAGGGTTACCCTCCACTATGAATTTTCTCACGGTCAGTGAGATTTGATTTGCTACTGAAGGTTTTCCTACATTCCTTAATATGTACGGTTTCTATCCAGTTTGTCTTCTTTGGTGTGTAATGAGGCTTGATTTCTGAATGAAATCTTTCCCACATCCACCACATTCATAGGATTTCTCTCCAGTATGTATTCTCAGAAGTTTAATGAGGTTTTCCTTTTGGTTGAAGGCTTTTCCACATTCATTGTATATATAGGGTTTTTCTCCAGAATGAATGCTCCAGAATGAACTTTTCCTTTTGCCTGAAGGCGTTTTTGCATTCTTTACTTTAATTTTGTTTCTGTCCACTATGAGTTTTTTCATGTTCTGTGAGATATGATTTGTACCTAAAAATTTTTCACGTGACTTACATGAATGGGGTTTCTTTGAAGTAGAAAATCTCTTGTATCTGAGATTTGACATTTGAATTAAGACTTTACCACATATATATGATTTCTCTTCAATAAGATTTTTCTGATGAATAAAGACATTTTCTGTCAGGTTGAAAATGTTCCAAAATGTATTACATTTCTATGCTTGTTCCCCTGTATGGCTTAAAATGAAGAGAATAAATGACTGTAAAGAGCAGACTACATTCAGGACACTCATATCCTGAATGTACTCTCTAGTTAGGATTTTCTCATATTCCATGAGGTTTTATTTCAGATGGAAGCATTGCCATGTTCATTACAATATTATCTAATGTATTAATATTTCATGCTCAATGCCATTTTATGCCTGGCTGAAGAATTTCCAATATTCATTTCATACCCAGAGTTTTACTACTGCATGTTTCTTTGATACGACTCTAGCTTTCCCAAATTCTTCATATCCCAAATAGTTTCTCTGAAGGGTTAATTCTCAGGTATCTCATGAGTTTGAATTTCCAAGAAACTTCACACTCATTTCACGTAAATGGGAGGACTACCATGTAGCGTAAATTAGTAAAATTCATTGTCTTCATTTATTTTTTCCTTACATAGATTCCCTCATGCTTACATAAGCATGATGCAAATTTCTTTAAAGTGAAGTTACATTCATAGAAGTTTTATTTTGAGGAAGCAATGCTTGTGGTCAGAGAAAATGTTTTCCCAACTTCCTTTCATTCTCTGCCTTCATCTCAAGTCTGTACTCTTGTGCAAGAGGATATAGCTTTACTCACAGCCTCTTGTTATATTTTTTTCTGCTTCTTAATGTCCTATGCTTCTTCATAGTTTGTTGGATGCAGCTAAAGCAATGATCAGTGGGATATTTATAGCATTGAATGCATTCATTAGAAAAGAGGAAAGATCAAATATCAATTATCTAAGCATCCAATTTGGGAAGTGCAACAATATCCCCTTTTTATTTGTTCTATCATTCATGGTTCTTCTTGCTTCAAATGAGCATCACATCCAGTTTGCTGACTTCATAACTCGAAAATGGGCAAGTAAAACAGCACTTGTTTTATGATGGCGACAAAACAATACCCAATAAGTCAACCCTAGAACCTTCAGGCTTCTGAACGATAAGAAAGGTGCAGCTTCCAAAGTTATATGAGTAAGGTGGCAGCAGAATAAAGGCCAAATCAGAACCCAGGAAATCCTAAACACTTTAGTTTGGACTGAGTATTTTTGTTCAATTTCTTTCTTCTATTTATTTGGATGAGATGCGCTATTTAATATTCTTTAAAGTTCACTGGGGAAATTATAACATTTTTTTTCCTTTCTAAATCTGCACTTATTATTTGTTATTGACTTGCCAAATAAACTATTGTAAAACATTTTATATCCTGTATTATTCTGCCAAAGGCGTGCTGATGTAAAATACCTGAAATCTGTTGGACTTTATAAAGGGTATTTATTTGGGTTAGAAGCTTACAGTTACCAGGACATAAAGGGTAAGTTTCTTCCTTCACCAAGGTCTGTTATCCCATCTTGGAGCAAGACAGCTGCCGACATTTGGCAGGGTTCAGGCTTCTTGCATTCCACTCTTCCTAGGCCTGCATTTCTCTCTGGGCTCATCTCCTCTGTTTCCACCACAAGGTCAGCTGTAGACTGTGAGTCTCTTTAAACTTTGCCTCTCTCCACAAGGCCAGCTGTGAACTGTCAGGTGAATAGCTTGTCTCATTTCTTCAGGACTTTCTGTGCTTGCTCATCAGAACTCCAACATCAAAAACTATTCCCACTCTGTCCTTTGCTATATCTTTCTATGTTTGAGGCCCCACTCACATGATTCCCCACTGACTCTGGCCCAGTCAACACTCTTATCGTAACTTAACCAACTCCAGATTAACAGACCTGTTTACAAGCATAATCCAATACCTATTTTTGGAATTCATAACACTATCCAGCTGCTACATATCCATTTACCCATCTTATGCTATGTATTATTTTATGGTGAATTTTTACCCTTTATTGATGTCCTGGGCCATGGATATCATTATTAATTTATCCATTCTATAGTCATTTAGATATATGAATTTAATTAACAGATATTGTTCTTCCATCCATCCTGAATCTTGAACATTGTGAAACATTTTCTTTCTGCCTGAACAATATTACTTTGCATTTTTTTAAAAGTGAGTTGCTGCTATCAAACTTTATTAGATTTTATTCATCTGTAATAGTATTTATTTCAATTATTTCTGAAGGATTGAGATGAATTAAATCTCAGGCCCTGGATGATCTCCACTGCTTTTGAGAGCACCCTTGAGGTTGAATTTCTCCATACTGTTGGAAATGTAGACAGTTCTGTGGAAAAGATATTAGGGGATTTCAGTTTTACAGCCTGCTTCCTGCCCACCCACCCCCAGCAAATATCTGTGCGCTCTGGTTTGGGGATGGGAATGATGTGAAACTTCTCTGAGTTACACACCTGATTTTGGAGTTAAGATTTGGTGGAGAAAGTACAGTATATTGAGTGCTTCTTGAGACCGTTCTAGGGACCATTTCAATGGTGGGTCAGCATCCGATTTTCGCAATGATGGGCACACCCAAAATACAGTCACTGCTTCATGAATTCCCATTTCTTCTGGACTTACAAGACCCCTCCTGTTCCCTGTGACCTGGGTTAATGCCCTCATTTGAGTCTTATGTGGTCCCCGGAAAAGTATGTTTCTACTCACCCATTGATGTGCGTGTAAGCCTTTTGAATGTAGGACATTTTGGTGAGATTCAGATAAGGGCTATTTTGACTATTTCACTTTTTGTTAGATTGCTTTAGTTTTGTTAAGGGCCTATGATTAGATTTCAGGCACCAGGATGGACCCCAATCATTGTGCTGAAGTCCTATATATATGGAACCCACATAGAAAGAGTGCTGCCATGTTTACCCTGCCTGGAAGGAGAGAATTCCACGATCTCCTACAGCTTTGGAGAGACACAGAAATACTGAGAGGCTGAGGGATAGGCCAGAGGCTGGAGTCAGGGAGCAGCTTGAACCTGAACACACCAGAGGGGAAATCAGAAGTGTGAGCAATTGTGTCTGATGGCCGACTGCTGAGCTCAGGGAGAAAGTGAGTTTGAGGAGAAGGCAGATAGTGACAGGCAGGCCCATCATATTGCCTAGGCAGGAGTCCAGCTACTGCTGACCCTAGTTAAGACAGCATTTTTGATGGTGCCTTGATTTGGTCATTTTCACAGCATCAGAACTGTAAGCTTTAACCCTCATAAATTCCAATAAAAGCCATCCTACTTCTGGTATTTTGCATTGGCAATGCTTGGCAAACTAAAAGTGCTATGGACACTGTGTTGGAGACTTGCTCTGTTCCCAAATAGCACTGTGATGCTGCTGCCCAGGGAATTCACCTGTAAACTGTGAGTGTCTCCAGATTAGTTGGGAATGAGTACTTGTAAGATGGAGGGGTAATTGCTCTTGGCCAGCAAGGCCTGCAAGACAGGGGTTCAGGCAAGGGAATCACATGATTTGGGGACTAGTCTAAAGTCACAGATGCCCCAGTATGATGTACCTGCCTCAGGAAGGGGTTGTCCAAGTGTGCAGTGGCAGATGAAAGCATGGGAACTGGGGCCTGGTGCAGCAGAGGTGTCACTTCTTGCTCCTGCTCCTTTATGCCATTCCCTACTTCCCTTGGCCTCCAGCCTTGACCCTCTGAAGAGTCTGCTCTTACTCTACCCCTCCTGGGTCTCAGGCACAGACCAGGTCTCCTGCTTCCAGTTCTACATTCACCTTCTCCAATCTTGGGGCAGCTAAAGAAAGAGCTATTCCAAGATGAAACCTGTTGGAGTCAGGAAGGAAATGTCAAAATTCATATTACAGCATTGGCTACAGCAAAAACATCACCGGAATGAGCCACATTAGGCCAGTGGCCCTAATATATAGTACGGGAATCAGAGAAATTCCTGGGAACTAGAGCTGACAAGAATAGAAATGAGGTTGTGAGATTGTGCAATGTTTGCAGAAAACCTCAGAGTGTGCAGATGCCAGATATTTCTCAGACTAATTAAATATTAAATATTCAACAACATCTTTAAAAGAGTTGCAAATGATGCAGACATCTTCAATCCCAGAAAAGAATGGAGGGGTTGGATGGGAAGAAGCTGATGAACAACGGATGAACCTGGAATATATCCCGTGTTCACTGTAGTACCCCAAAGCCAGAGATACAATGTCCTTCTTTGGAACAAAACTCTCAGTGCCCCAATGAAAACCATCATCTTAGGTTCTGGATCCACACAGGAGCACAGGGATAAAGTCCTGCTCTGCACTCACAGCCTCAGTTAGTGATGTGAGTCACACTAGCTGGTCTTCATTGCGAAGTAAGCAGGATGTCTGTCTTCTCCTGTGGTGGTAACAGCCCTCTAACCGGACACGTGTAGAGAACAGTGTGGTCTTCACTCTATCATGTCCATGCTCCTTGTGCTCTGTGCTCAATCTTGCTGTGGGAGGCCTCCACCCATCCAGGAAGCTGGGGAGGGGCTAAGGGGAGTGAGCACTTTTCCTTTATGGGCGACTGTATTGGCAAAGTGTGAGGGGAAGTTCCCCCCCAGTAATGTTGCAGATACAAATTGATATCTTCAAATCAACATCTTTGTATGATTTAATTGTGTACTATTTTCATAATTTATTTTAAATTATAACCAAATTATCTGTGCAAAGATATCTGTTATGGCAACCAGCAAAATTCCTTCTTAGCCTAAATCCCATTCTTTCTACCTGAGAATTATCTGCATTGGTAGATGGATTTTGGTACATATTTCTGTTTGTAAATACATGCATTCTCTAATTTCATCCATCTAAAACCCTATCACATATGAGAAAAATATTGGAGTAAAACTTAATAATACAAATAAATTTTCTAAATTCTTAAAATACTTGAGATTAGGAGTATATTCACTAATTATGAAAGGATCATTTCTGATTTAAAATACTAAGAAAAATAGGAGTTATGAAGAAAGCTGCCACTTTAGTTCAGTGGAGGTTAAACATGAATCCAAATCAGAATCATGTGAAGAAACTGAAAAAATATAAATGGTTGGGGTGTCTTATAAGAAAATACAACAATAACGGGCAACATTGTTTTAAAAAATGTAAATTTTTAAATGCTTACCCAGAATGTAATTGGTAGAAGAACCACTGAAAACAACCAGAATGATATGACATAAGTGAAACCCCTTCTTTACATATACTAAGAGAAATCTCCAGTTCTGATGCATAAATTAGTGTTAACAAATTGAACACGGATGAGTGAGGAAGAGGATGTTGCAGGAGCAGATCTCAGAACAAAAGGCAAGTGCACTTTTCCAAAAAGAGAACGATGTCCTGAATTGCACAGTCACAGCCGCTTCCTTCAAAGATTGGCAAAAATCGCACAGACTGGAGGTGGAGAGTCTTTGGAGATTCACATTCATTATATTCACAGGGCTTCTCTCCAGTATGATTGTTGTAATGTTTAAAGAGATACTGCCTCTGGCTGAAGACTATTCCACATTCCTTACATATATAGGGTTTCCCTCCACTATGAATTTTTTCATGGTCAGTGAGATTTGATTTGATACTGAAGGCTTTCCTGCATTCCTTACAGATATAGGGTTTCTCTCCAGTTTGTCTTCTCTGGTGCATAATGGGTCTTGATTTCTGAATAAAAGATTTCCCACGTCCATCACATTCATAGGGTTTGACTCCAGAATGAATTTTCAGATGTTTAACGAGGTTTTATTTCTGATTGAAGATTTTTCCTTTCATTGAATGTATAGGGTTTTTCTCCAGAATGAATGCTCTGATGTTTTATGAACTATTAATTTTGGCTGAAGGCTTTTCTGCATTCTTTAAATTCATTTTGTTTCTTTCCACTATACGTTTTTCATGTTATGTGAGATATGATTTGTACCTAAGGGCTTTTTCACATGACTTACATGCATATAGATTTTTTGCAGTAGGAAATCTCTTGTATCTGAGATTTGACATTTGAATTAAAGCTATCGCACACATATATGATTTCTCTTCAGTAAGAATTTTCTGATGAATAAAGAGGTTTTCTGTCAGGTTGGAAAGTTTCCCACATATATGATATTTCTAAACTTTTCCACCTGTATGTCTTTTAAAATGAGGAGTTAAAAAATGTCTGTAAATAGCAGACTACATTCAAGACACTCATGTGTTTTCTCCCTAGTTTGAATTTTCTCATGTTCCTTGAGGTTTTGTTTCAGATGGAAGAATTTCCATGTTCATTATTATAATAACTAATGTATGAATATTTCATGCTGAATGAGATTTAATGCCTAGCTGAAGGATTTCCAATATTCCTTACATACACAGAGTTTTACGGCTGCATGTTTCTTTGATGTGACTCTAGCTTTCCCAAATTCATGAAATCCGAAATGGTTTCTCTGAATGATTAAGTCTTTGGTATCTCATGAGGTTGAATTTCCAAGAAAACTTTACACTCATTACACTTAAATGGGAGGACTACCAGGTGAGACAATCTGGCAAACTCCTTGTCTTCATTCTTTTTTCTTTACATTGATACCCTCATGCTTAGGTAAGCATGATGTAAATTCCTTCAAAGTGAAGTTATTTTCATAGAAGTGTTATTTTGAGAAAACAGTGGTGTGGTCAGAGAAAATATTTTCCAACCTTTGTTACATTCCCTGCCTTCATCTTTAGTCTGTACTGTTGTGTATGTGGATATAGCTTCACTCACAAGCCTTTTGTTACGTGGTCTTTCTGCTTCTTAATGTCCTATGCTTCTTCATAGATTGTGGGGTGCAGCAAAAACAGTGCTTAGAGGGAAATTTATAGCATTGAATGCATTCATTAGAAAAGAGGAGAGATCCAATATCAATCATTTAAGGGGCCAATTTGTGAAGTGCAAAATATCTCATTTTTATTTATCATTGCTCTTCCGGCTTCAAATGAGAATCACATCCAGTTGGGTGACTTCGTAACTAAGAAATTCATTTTATTCATTGCTCTTCTGGCTTCAAATGAGAATCACATCCAGTTGGGTGACTTCGTAACTAAGAAATTCAGAAGTGATAGAGCACTTTATGTATGATGAAGACAAAACAACACCCCATAAATCAACCCTGGAAACTCAGGCTTTTGAAGGATAAGACAGATGCAGCTTCCAAAATTGCATGAGTAAAGTGGCCCCAGATTAATGCCCAAAATGGCAACCCAGGTAATCCTGAATACTTTGTTTTGGACTATTTTGGTTCAGTTTTTTTTCTTCTATTTACTTGGATGAGATGCACTATTTAGTATTCTTTAATGTTTACTAGGGAAATTATAACATTTCTCCTTGCCTTTCAAATGTACAGTTATTATTTGTTATTCACTTGCCAAATAATGTACTCTAAAACATTTTATATCTTCTTTTACTGAGCCAATGGTGTACTGATGAAAAATACCAGAAATCTGTTGGTCTTTATAAGGGTATTTATTTGGGGTAGAAGCTTACAAATACCAGGCCATAAAACATAAGTTTCTTCCTTCACCAAAATCTCTTTCCCCATCTTGGAGCAAGACAGCTGCTGGCATTTTCCAGCGTTCAGGTTTCTTGTGTTACTCTCTCCCCAGGGCTGCATTTCTCTCTAGACTCAGCTCCTCTGTTTCCTCCACAAGGTCAGCTCTAGACTAGGAGTGTCTCTAAGCTTTGCCTCTCTCCACTAGGCCAGCTGTGAACTGTCACTTGAATGGTTGTCTCTTTTCCCCAGGGCCTTCGGTCCTTGTGCTTCAGAACACTTACATCAAAAACTACTTCATCTCTGTCCTTTGCCATGTCTTTTTACGTTTGAGACTACACCCACCAAGGGGTGGGGCTCAACTCCCTATTGATTGTGGCCAAGTCAATGTGCTTATCATAACTTAATCATGCCCAGAGTAAAAGACCAGTTTACAAGCATATTAAAGTATCTATTTTTGGAATTCATAATGACAACAAATGGCTACTTATCGATTTACCCATATTAAGATATATATTATTTTATGGGATATTTTAACACTTTTTTGATGTCCCAAGCCACGGATATGATAAGTACTTTATCCATTCAATAGTCATTTAGATATATGAATTTAATTAACAGATGTTGTTCTTCAATCCATTCTGAATTTTGAACTTTCTGAAATCATTTTTTTCTGCCTGAAGAATATTCTTTTACGTTTCTTTAAAAGTGATTTGCTGCTAGCAAACTTCATTAGTTTTTATAATCTTTAAAAGTATTTATTTAACTTCTTCCTGAAGTGCGGTCAGGGGTGCGTCCTGTCTGGTCGGGGTAGGAGAGGCCTAGGCTCCTATGGGGGCTCACAGGCGTGGAGGGTGCACGGCGGAAAGAACCACCGCGGAGACGAGGTAAGCACGCAGGTCTAATTTATTAAGGGAAGTACAGATGCTTATATAGGGTTATGGGCGGGGAAGGAAGGCGGGGCTGGCCGTGATAGGCCGGGAGCAGTTTTCACACCTTCTAAGGTGTGGCCTTGGCGGTGCGGCTCTCCCTAGCTGTGTGGGGAGGGGGGAGGGTGAGTGTGGGCAGGCTTCTTCTGGTTATCAGCAAGCAGATGTTGGTTGCCTGGGCGAGGCTGAGGGTGGTGCGCCCGTTCCATGGCTGAGGGCAGTACACCCGTTCCAGCCGCCCTACACCCGAGTGGTGGGCTGCACATATCCCCCACTGGGTGCAGCTATGCCTGCTGGCCAGACTTCAGCCTGCCTTACCTCACTGAAGGATTGAGATGAATTAAATCTCAGGCCCTCTATCATCTCCACTGCTTTTGAGAGAAACCATAGGGTTGAATTTCTCCATTCTGTTGTAAATGTAATCAGTTCTTTGGAGAAGAAATTAGGGGCTTTCAGGTTTACCAGCTGCTTCTTGCCCCCACCAGTAAAATTTGTGTAATCTGGCTCTGGGGACAGGAATAATGCCACACCTCTCTGAGTTACACATCTGATTTTGGAGCTAATATTTGGTGGAGATAGGACAGTATATTGATATCACTTTGGACCATTCTAGGGACCAGTTCAATGGTGGTCAGCACCCCATTTTGCTCAATGATATCCACACCCAAAGTACAGCCACTGCTTCATGAGTTGCCATTGCTCCCACACTTAGGAGACCCCACCTGTTCCCTATGACCTGGGTTAATGCCCTTGTTTGAGTCTTGTGTGGACCCTGGAAAGTGTATTCTTACTAACTCATTGCTGTGGGTGTAAGCTTTTGTATGTAGGACATTGTGGTTAGATTCAGATAAGGAATCTTTTGATTAGGTCACGTTATATTAGAATGCTTTAGTTTAGTTAAGGGTGTCTGATTATATTTCAGGCACCAGGATTTAACACAATCATTGTGCTGAAGCCATACATACATGGAACATACAGAGAAAGTGTGCTGACATATTTACCATACATGTGGAGAGGGCTCCACGATCTCCTACAGTTGTGGAGAGACACAGATACCCTGAAAGGCTGATGGAGAAGCCAGAGGCTGGAGTCATGGAGCAGCTTGAAGCTGAAGACATCAAGGCCAGAGGGGAAGTCAGAAGTGTGAGCAATTGTGAATCGTGGCCCACTGCTGAGCTCAGGGAGCAAGTGAGTTCGGAGGAGAAGGCAGAGAGAGACAGGCAGGACCAACATTTTGCCTTGGCAGGAGTCCAGCTGCAGCTGACCCTTGTTAAGACAGCATTTTTGATGATGCCTTCATGTGGATATTTTCAGAGCATCAGAACTGTAAGCTTTAACCCTAATATATTCCAATAAAACCAAACCTATTTATGGTATTTTGTATTGGCAGCACTTGGCAACCTCAAACAGCTAGGGACACAGGGTTGCTGAGCTGCCCTGTTCCCAAATGGCAGTGTGATGCTGTTTCCCAGTGAATTCACCTGTAAGCTTTAGGTGACTCCAGACTAGGCAGGAATGAGTACTGGTAAGATGGGAGGGGAAGTGCTCTTGGCTAGCAAGGCCTTCAAAACAGGGTGCCATGCAGGGGAGTCACATGATTAGGGGACTATTCTGAAGTCACAGATGCCCCAGTATGATGTACCTGCTTCATGCAGGGGTTAGCCTGGTGAACAGGGGCAGATAAAATCATGGGGCCTGGGTTCTGATGCAGCAGAAGATTCAGGGCACAGAGAAGAGACTTCCTGCTCCTGCTTCCTTTGCCTTTCCCTCCTTCCCTTGGCCTCCATTGTGGGCCCTCTGAGGAGGCTGCTCTTACTGTACTCATTCTAGGTCTCAGACAATGACTCAGGTCTCCTGCTTCCAGTTCTACATTAACTTTCTCCAAACTTGGGGCAGATAAAAAAAGAGCAATGCAAAGATGAAACCCATTGGTGTAAGGAAGGAAATGTCAAAATTCACATTACAGCATTGGCTACAGCAAAAACATCACCTGAATGAGCAACTTTTGGCCAGTGACCCTAATAAACAGTATGGGAATCCCAGAAAATCCTGGGACCTAGGGCTGCCAAGAATAGAAGTGAGGTTGTGAGCTATTGCCATATTTGTAGAAAACTTCAGAGAGTGCAGATGCCAGATATATCTCAGAATATTTAAATATTAAATTTACAATGCATTTTTAACAGAGTTGAATATATTGCAGGCCTCTTCAATCCCAGAGGAGAATGGAGGTGTTGGATGTGAAGAAGCTGAAGAACAACCGAAGAAGCTTGAACGTAACAGGTGTTCACTGTAGTTCCCCCAAGCAGGAGAGGGAATGTCCTGTTTGAGAACCAAATCTCAGAGTCCCCAATGAAAACCATCATCATAGGTTCTGGATCAGCAAAGAGGGACAGAGAGAAAGCCCTGCTCAGCAGTTGCAGTCACAGTTAGTGATGTGAGTCACTCTAGTGGGACTTCACTGGGGATTAAGTGGGAGGAAGTCCATCTTCTCCTGTGGTGCTAACAGCCCTCTACTTGGACATGTGTAGAGAGCAGAGTTGCCTTCACACAGTTGTATCCATGCTCCAGGTGCTCTGTGCCCTCTCTTGCTGAGGGAGGTTTCCACACAACCTGCAGCAGGGCAGGGGGCCGAGGGGAGTGAGCACATTTCCTTTATGGGTGACTGTATTTCCAAAGGGTGAGGGGAAGTAGCCCCAAAGTAATGTTGCAAATAGAAATCAGTAGCTTCAAATCAACCAATTTGTATGATTTCTTTGTGAACTATTTCCATTATTTCTTTTAAATCCATGCAATAAGTGTAGAAATAATTCATGTCTGTTATGACAAACAGCCAAATTCCTTCTCTAGATTCAATAACCATTCCTCCTTCCTCAGAATTATTGGCATTGGCAGATTCTTTTCAGCACACATTTCAGCTTGGAAATACATGCATTCCTGGTTTCTTCTAACCCACACCTTATCACACATGAAAAAATTACTGGAGTTCAGTTTAAGAATATAAATAAATTTTCTAACTTCGTAAAATACATGAGATTAGAAGTATATCATCTAATTATGATCATTTCTGATTTAAAATACTAAGGAAACTTTCAGTGAAGTAGAAAGCAGGCCCCTGTAATTCAGTGGCTATTAAACTTGATTCCACATCAGAATCAGTTTAAGAAACAGAAAAAATAAAAATGTTTGGGTGCCTTATAAGAAAATGCTACAATAATGGGGAGCATTATTTTTAATATGGTATTTTTTTAAATGCTTTCCCAGAATGTAATGTCTTGAAGAACCAGTGAAAACAACCAGGATAATCTGAAATAAGTGGAAAGCCCAAATTTACATAACCTAAGAGAAATCTCGAGAACTGATGCATAAATTAGTGGTAACACATTGTACACAGATGAGTGTGAAAGAAGTTGTGGGAGGAGCAGATCTTAGAACAAACTGCAAGTGCACTTTACCAACAGGGGAATGATATGCTGAATTGCACAGTCACAGCCGCTTCCTTAAACATTGGCAACAAGTTGCACAGACTGGAGGTGGAGATTCTTTGGAGATTCACATTTATTCCATTTTAGGGTCTCTCTCCAGTATGAATGCTGTAATTTTTAATGAGATGCTGCCTCTGGCTGGGGCTATTTCACATTCCTTACATATATAGGGATTCTCTCCACTGTGAATTTTCTCATGGTCCGTGAGATTTGATTTGTTACTGAAGGCTTTATTAAATTCCTTACATATATTGGCTTTCTCTCCAGTTTGTCTTCTCTGGTGGGTAATGAGGCTTGGAAAGCTTTCGCACATCAATCACATTCATAGGGTTTCTCTCCAGTACGAATTCTCAGATGGTGAACTATGTTTTCCTTCTGGTTGAAGGCTTTTCCACATTCATTACATATACAAGGTTTTTCTCCAGAATGAATGGCCTGATGTTTAATGAACTATTGCTTTAGGCTGAAGGCTTTTCGGCCTACTTTGCATTAATTTTGTTTCTGTCCACTATGAGTTTTTTCATGTTCTGTGAGACATAATTTTTACCTAAAGTCTTTTTTCACATGCCTTACATGCATAGGGTTTCCTTGCAGTAGGAAATCTCTTGTTTCTGAGACTAGTCCTATAAATTAAAGCTTTCCCACATATATATGATATCGCTTCATTAAGAATTTTCTTATGAATAAAGAAGTTTTCCGTCAGGTTGAAAACTTTCCCACATGTGTTACATTTCTATGCTCGTTCCCCTGTATGGCTTTTAAAGTGAGGATTTAAAAAATGACTCTAAAGGGCAGACTTCCTTCAGGACACTCATATGCATTCTCTCTAGTTTGAATTTTCTCATATTCCATGAGGTTTTGTCTCAGAGGGAAGCATTCCCATGTTCAATACAATACTAACTAATGTATGAATATTTCATGCTCAATGAGATTTAATGCCTGGGTGAAGGATTTCCAATATTCCTTACATACACAGGGTTTTACTCCTGCATGTTTCTTTGATGTGACTCTAGCTTTCCCAAATTCATGAATTCCCAAATGGTTTCTCCAAAAGATTTATCCTCCAGTATCTCCTGAGGTTGAATTTCTAAGAAAACTTCATATTCTTTACACTTAAAGGAGAGGAATACCATGTGGGGCAAACTGGCACAACTCATTGTCTTCATTCTTTTCTCTTTTCATAGACTCCCTCATCCTTTGGTAAGCATGATGTAAATTCCTTCAAAGTGAAGTTATATTCATAGAAATGTTATTTTTAGGAAACAAGGCTTGCGGTCAGAGAACATATTTTCCCAACTTTCTTATATCTTTAGTCTGTACTGTTGTGGCAATTGATATATCTTCACTCACAATCCCTTTTTTTATGTGTTTCTTTCTGTATCTTAATGTCCTATGACATTTCATAGTTTGTGGGGTGCAGCAAAAGCAATGCTTAGAGGGAAATTTATAGCATTGAATGCATTCATTAGCAAAGAAGAATGATCCAATATCAAGCATCTAAGCATCCAATTTGGGAGGAACAACAATATACCCTTTTTATTGGTTCATTCATTCATGGACCTTCTTCCTTCAAATGAGCCATACATCCAGTCTGGTGGCTTCATAACTTGGAAATGGGAAAGTGATACAGCACTTGATTAATGATGGGGACAAAACAACACCCCATAAATGAACCCTGGAATCTTCAGGCTTCTGAAGGATAAGAAAGATGCAACTTCCAAAGATGTACGAGTAAGCTTGCCCCAGATCAAAAGTCAAAATGGCAACCCAGGAAATCCTAAACAATTTGATTTGGTCTGACTCTGTTTTTTTATATATATATATTTTTATTATGGGTAAAAATCAAAATTCTCACAATACATACAAACATTTGCAAAATGATATATAAATATATATGCATATATGTGTATTTGCTTACAAAAATGTTATATATATATATATATATATATATATTTTTTTTTTAAGAGGTGCTTATATTACCCAAAATATTACATGGAACCCACTGGGATTCCCATGTTGCCCACCTCCCACACCTCCCACCACATACCACACAAACATCTCCCACAGTGTGGCCCACCACCCTCAATGAACTTACACATCCTGGAGCCTTGCCACCAACCATAGACCAGAGTTCACACTGTAGATGACACTCTCTCCCACTCAGTCTGAGTGGTGTGTGCTGATTTAAAATGGCCTACATCCGTTGCCAAAACAGTACTCAGGACAACCTCCAACTCCCAAAGAAGCCCCTGTATTTCAACTGCTCATCCACTCCCTACCCAAAAAGTGTCAAGTGGCCACTGGCTCCACCTCATTGTTATAAATTCTTGCATTGCTAGAATCACCATATGTGAACAAGAGAATACCATCAAGTCCACTCTAGTCCATAGTCCATCCCCCAATCCTGAGGGGACTAGGATGGTGATGTCCACTCCAACTCCAAGTGAGAGAGGGCATATATCCCATGAATATTGTGGGTGGGATGATCCTGCCTGCAGATGCAGGCCCTCTCCATTCCCTGGGATGGCCATTGCCCATCGTTGTCTCCTGACCAGGTGAGTAGGATGAGTCCATTGAGCTGTAGGGTAGGAGTTGCAGCTCCACCTAGATTTCATGCACACCTGGCTCATAGGTAGGCGGGAGGCTCCAGTCACTGGAAGTATACCTAAAAACTCCAGCATCACATATAGGTTTGAATAGAAGGGACTGGTGAACCATGTGCAGGGAGGACTTATTTGAGTCTAATTCTGTCACTCTCAGGAGCACAGATTCCACAATAGAACCCACTGATAAGGCATCAGTCTTTGGGTCTATCCCCCCTTATATAGGACCAGGGTGTCTCCAGAGCTCTCAGGACCCCCTCTGTATGGGGTGATAGGCACTTAGATGTTCTATGAGCTCCTACTGAGGTGTGCATAAGAGTTACTTCTGGGATGACCTCCAGACTCTCTTTGAAGTCTCTTAGCCACTTGGACTCATTTGTCTTTACCATTTCCCCCTTTTATTCAAGGTCTTTTTCCAGTTGTGTTGCCAGTTATCACTTGGTATTAATCCCTCTTTGCCAGGGAGGCTCAACCCCGGGAGTCATGTCTCTTTTTGGGGGGAAGGTAATGCAGTCATATGCTGAGTTTGGCTTAGAGAGAGGCCACATTTGAGCAACAAGGAGGCTCTCAGCTGGCAACCCTTAGGCACCCCACAACTTCAGGCTAAGACTCATTTAAAAGAGCAAAGACTCACAAGGGTAGTCATCAATAAAAAATAACATGTCAGTGGGTCATCCTATTTTGACAGGGACTGTCCCTACACTCAGTGGATTATTGCTGCTCCCTTGGAGACTGTGGCAGAGCTCTCCAGGCTAGGAATTAAGATTCCGTCATTTATTGTGTGATTATCCACCCATTGTGACCATGCCCCATCCCCTGATCCTTTGAATGATTTTGTATATATTTCATGTATATTCGGATGAACCAATCCCCACGAAACCCCCCCCAGACAACCCCCCCAATACTCTCACGCAGTACCCATTGTAACCCGTCTGTGACCCAAATCCTCCATGAACATTTAGCCCATAAAATAATCAAATACACTTACTAGGAAAAAGAAATAAGTGTGATAAACTTACATGCAAGAGACAAACATAAGGAAACTCAGGGAAAAAAAAAGAGAGAGAGAAGAAAAAAAACAATTAATCAAACAAAGAACAAAACAAAATAAAATATAATTAGTGGATTGGGACATTCAAAAAATGGGCAAAAAAGCAAAGGAAATGCCTTTAAATATATATATATATATATTCATTTTTTTTCCATTCTCTTTTCTTTTTTCCCTTTTTTCCTTCGCTTTATCACTGTTTTATCGGATGTCTGGTGTGCCATGACACCTTCCTCCTCTCAATCCCCATTGTCTCTCAATTTTTCATCTAATTTTCAAAGAAGATTTAGGTCACAGCAAAGTCACACACAGAGTGCCGGAGACTTCCAGATACCAAACCACCCACCTTCCCCACCCCATATTAACTTCCCACCCCTTTTTTTTGGTTGTTAGTATTTTTATAATTGTTATGCAGATAGCAAAATATAGCAACTAAACATTGACAGTGATTTACAGTATAGTTTACAATTTAGATGATACAGTTTAATAATTTTGATGATATTTACCATGTGCTGTGTCCATTACTGTAAGGTAATGAAAAACCTTTCCCATGACCACCAAACAACCCATTACATCTTGATTGTTCCCTTCTTCCCAGGCCCCCAGGGACCGTGATACTCCCCTCTACCAACCCATGGAATATCAAGCTAACATGCCTAATACGGTAATGGATATGATGTCGAACAAAGACACAAGTCAAGAAATGAAAAAGATGCTGGACTCACATGGCAGCAGAATTGAACAGGCAGAGGAAAGAATTAGTGATATGGAAGACAACACAGTTGAAATCAAAGAGATTGTAGAAAAGATAGACAAAAAGATAGAAAAAATCCAGTATGGTCTCAGGGAATTGACCGATAATGCAAGATGCACAAATATACGCATTAAGGGCATCCCAGAAGGAGAAGAGAAGGGAAAGAGAACAGAAGGAGTGTTGAAGGAAGTTATGGCAGAAAACTTCCCAACTCTATTGAGAGAGATGGATGTGCAAATCCAGGAATCACAGCGCACCGCAAATAGTATAAATCCCAACAGGCCAACTCCAAGACATATACTTGTCAAATTGTCCAATGCTCAAGACAAAGAGAAAATACTCAAGGCAGCAAGAGAAAAGAGAACCATCATATACAAGGGAAGCACAATAAGATTAAGTGCTGATTTCTCAGCTGAAACCATGGAGGCAAGAAGACAGTGGTATGACATAGTGAAAACACTAAAAGAAAAAAAACTTCCAGCCACAAATTCTCTATCCAGCGAAATTGGCATTCAAAAATGATGGAGGGTTCAAAATATTCACAGATAAACAGCATTTAAGAGAGTATGTCAAGAAGAAACCAGCACTTCAAGAAATACTAAAGGAATCTCTACAAGTTGAAAGGAAAAAACAAAGGAGAGAGAGCTGGGGGAGAGTCTAAAAATAACTGAAAACTCAAAAAGAGAAACAAAACAACATATGACATACATTAACCGAAAGAAAAAATGACTGAAGTAAGAAATTCGTTATGAGTAATAACAATGAATGTTTGGGTAATCTAAGCACCTCTTAAAATATATGTATATATATATATAAACAACATTTTTGTAAGCAAATACACATATATGCATATATATTTATATATCATTTTGGAAATGTTTGTATGTATTGTGAGAATTTTGATTTTTACCCATAATAAAAAATAAAAAAAAAAAAAATGAACCTGTAAAAAAAAAAAATTCACCAATCAAAAGACACAGATTGGCAGAATGGATAAGAAAATATGATCCATCTATATGCTGTCTACAAGAAACCCAACTTTGGCCCAGGAATTAAAGGAGGCTGAAAGTGAACGGCTGGAAAACCATTTTACAAGGTAACAATAGCCAAAAAAGAGCAGGCGTAGCTATTCTAATATCAGACAAAATAGTCTTAAATGCAAAACTATTGTAAGAGACAAAGGTGGACACTACATATTAGTAAAAGGAGTAATCTCCCAAGAAGAGAGAACAATCATCAACATTTACGCACCTAATCGAGGTGCCTCAAAATACGTGTGGCAAACTCTGGAAAAACTAAGAGGAGAAATAAATTCCTCTACATTTATAGCAGGAGACTTCAACACACCGCTATCATCATTAGATAGAACATCTAGGCAAAGAATCAATAAAGAAACGAAGGCACTCAACAATACATTAGAAGATTTGGACTTAATAGACATATACAGAACGCTACACCCAAATACAGCGGTATTTACATTCTTCTCCAGGGCACATGGAACATACTCCAAAATAGACCACGTGTTAGGCCACAAAACAACACTCAATGAATTCAGAAAGTTTGAGATTATACAAAGTAATTTCTCTGACTACAACGGAATGAAGTTGGAAATCAATAAGGGCCAGAGAAACAGGTTAGGCACAAGGATATGGAAGTTAAACAACACACTCTTAGACAAACAGTGGGTCAAAGAGGAAATTTCAAAAGAAATCAGTCACTACCTTGAACCTAATGAAAACAACAACACAACATATCAAAACCTATGGGATGGGAAGCGGCTGTGGCTCAATCAGTAGGGCTCCCGTTTACCATATGGGAGGCCCCGGGTTCAGTTCCCGGGGCCTCCTGGTGAAGGCAAGCCTGCCCGCACGGCGTGGTTAGCTGACCCAGCGAGCACAAGCAGCAAGGGGGGGATAAATGAATAAATAAATAAAATTTAAAAAAAAAAAAAAAAAAAAAAAAAAACCTATGGGATGCAGCAAAAGCAGTCCTGAGAGGGAAGTTCATAGACATAAATTCATATATTAAAAAAGAAGAAAGAGCTAAAATTGAAGACATAACTAAACACTTGGAGGAATTGGGAGAACAACAACAAGCTAGACCTAAAAGAGGTAGAAAACAGGAAATAACCAAGATTAGAGCAGAACTAAATGAAATAGAGAATAAGTAAACACTGGAAACAATAAACAAAACCAAAAGCTGGTTCTTCGAGAATATCAAGAAAATTGACAAACCCTTAGCCAGACTAACAAAGAAAAAGAGAGAACAGATGCAAATACATAAAATAAGGAATGAGCAAGGTGATATCACTACTGACCCCACAGAAATAAGGAGTATCATAAGAGGATACTTTGAAAAATTATATGCCAACAAGAATGGCAATTTAGAGGAAATGGACAAGTTTCTAGAAACCCACAAACAGCCGACATTGATGAAAGAAGAAATAGATGAACTCAACAGCCCAATTACAAGTAAAGAGATAGACTCAGTCATTAAAAACCTCCCAACTAAGAACAGTCCAGGACCAGATGGCTTCACAGCTGAATTCTACCAAACATTCCGGAAAGAGCTAACACCAATTCTACTTAAGCTCTTCCAAAAATTAGAAGTAGAAGGAATATTACCTAACTCATTCATTGATGCCAACGTTACCCTAATACCAAAACCAAATAAAGATACCACAAGAAAGGAAAATTACAGACCAATTTCTCTAATGAACCTAGATGCTAAAATCCTTAACAAAATACTTGCTAATCGCATTCAACAACATATCAAAAGGATTATACACCATGACCAAGTGGGTTTCAACCCAGGTATGCACGTATGGTTCAATATAAGAAAATCAATCAATGTAATACACCACATAAACAAACTGAAAGAAAAAAATCACATGATCATCTCCATAGATGCAGAAAAAGCATTCGACAAAATACAGCATTCTTTCCTCATAAAAACACTACAAAAGATAGAAGTAGATGGAAACTTTCTGAAAATGATAAAGGGTATATATGAAAAACCCAAAGCTAACATCATTTTCAACGGTGAAATCCTAAAAGCCTTCCCTCTGATATCGGGAACAAGACAAGGATGCCCACTATCACCACTCCTATTTAACATTATCTTAGAAGTACTTGCACGAGCACTGAGAAAAGAAAAGGACATAAAAGGCATCCAGATTGGAAAAGAAGAAGTAAAAATTTCATTATTTGCAGTTGACATGATCCTATACATAGAAAGCCCTGAGAAATTGTCAACAAGGCTTCGAGAACTTATAAAGGAGTTCAGTAATGTTGCAGGCTATAAGATCAGCGCTCAGAAATCAGTAGCATTTCTGTACACCAATAACCAGCAAACTGAGTAGGAAATCAGGAAAAAAATACCATTTACAATAGTAAACAAAAGAATCAAATACCTAGGAATAAATTTAACTAAAGACGTAAAGGACTTATATACAGAAAACTACACAACACTGTTAAAGGAAATAAAAAAAGACTTAAATAAATGGAAAAATATTCCCTGTTCATGGATGGGAAGACTAAACATCATCAAGTTGTCTATCCTACAGAAACTAATCTACAGATTTAATGCAATCCCTATAAAAGACAACAATATATTTTTAAAGGAACTGGAAAAACTAACCACAAAATATATTTGGAGAGGCAAGAGGCCCCAAATTGCCAAAGATATATTGAAAAAGAAAAATGAAGTTGGAGGTATCACATTACCTGACTTTCAAACATACTACAAAGCTACAGTGATCAAAACTGCGTGGTATTGGCACAAGGATAGACTTACTGATCAATGGAACCGGATTGAGAGTTCTGATATAGATCCTCACATATACAGTCATCTGATATTTGACAATGCCATGAAACCCACTCATTTGGGAGAGAGTGGCCTCTTTAACAAGTGGTGCTTGGAGAACTGGATATCCATATCCAAAAGAATGAGAGAAGAATACCATCTCACACCTTATACAAAAATCAACTCAAGAGGGATCAAAGATCTAAATATAAGAGCCAAAACCATAAAAACTTTGGATGATAATGTAGGGAAGCATCTACAGGATCTTGTAATAGGAAATGGTTTAATGAACTTCACAGCCAAAGCACGAGCAGCAAGAGAAAAAATTGATAAATGGGATCTCCTCAAAATTAAAAACTTCTGCACCTCTAAGGATGTTATTAAGAAAATAATAAGGCAACCTACTCAATGGGAAAAAATATTCTGCAACCATATATCTGATAGGAGCCTAATATCCTGCATATATAAAGAAATCCTTCACCTCGAAATTAAAAGGACAATCAATCCATATAAAAAATGGGCAAGTGACCTGAAAAGACACTTCTCCAAGGAAGAAATACAAATGGCTAAAAAGCACATGAAAAAATGCTCAGCATCACTTGCTATCAGGGAAATGTAAATCAAAACTACAATGAGATACCATCTTACACCCATCAGAATGGCAGCTATTAAAAAAACAGGAGACACTAAATGTTGGAGAGGATGTGGAGGAATAGGAACCCTCATCCACTGCTGGTGGGACTGCGGTATGGTCCAGCCACTGTGGAGGACAGTTTGGCGGTTCCTCAGAAAACTAGCAATAGATCTTCCATATGATCCAGCAATTCCACTGCTGGGTATATACCCAGAAGAACTGAAAACAAAAATACAAACAGATATATGCACACCAATGTTCATAGCGGCATTGTTCACCATTGCCAAAAGTTGGAATTCGTCTCAGTGCCCATCAACAGACTAATGGATAAGCAAAATGTGTTACATACATACAGTGGAATATTACTCAGCTTTAAGAAGGAATAAAGTGCTAACACATGGTATAACATGGATGAATATTGAAAACCTTATGTTGAGTGAAGCAAGCCAGGCACTGAAGTATGAACTGTATATGACTTCACTTATCTGAACTGAGGAAAGTGAGCAGTCTCTGAGAACCATTTTCTTAAAGATAGGTTAACAAGGGAGAGTAAGAGAAGAGCAGGCTTTGAGCCATCACCCATATGGACATAATCTATGGTAAAGGGATAGAGTGTGGTTGCTTGTTTGGGGATGGGGCAGATGGGTGGTGGTGTTCCAAGGTATGGTTGTGCTGCACTGGTGGGTGGGTGGATTAGGAAGGGCAGGTTCAAATTCCCATGGCATGTAACTGTGAATCTTGACATTCCATGGGTCGGGATAGGGTGGTTTCATGTGCCCTGGGGAGCTGTTTGGGGGTAAGAGTCAAGATCTAATGTTGTGTTTGGTGGTCATGGGAAAGGTTTTTTTTTTTTTTTTTTTTTTAAAGATTTTATTTATTTATTCATTTATCCCCCCCTTGCTGCTTGTGCTCGCTGGGTCAGCCAACCACGCCGTGATGGCGGGCTCTCCTTCACCAGGAGGCCCCGGGAACCGAACCCTGGACTTCCCATATGGTAAACGGGAGCCCTACTGATTGAGCCACAGCCGCTTCCCATGGGAAAGGTTTTTCATCACCTTACAGTAATGGACACAGGACAAGTTAAATATCATCAAAATTATTAAACTGTATCATCTAAATTTTATACTATAATATAAATCACTTACAATGTTTAGTTGCTCCATTTTGCTATCTGCATAACAGTTATAACAATGCTAACAACCAAAAAAAAAACGGGGGGAGTTAATATGGGGTGGGGAAGGGGGGTGGTTTGGTATCTGGGAGTCTCTGGCACTCCGTGTTTGACTTTGCTGTGACCTAAAACTTCTTTGAAAATTAAATGAAAAATTGGGAGACAATGGGGATTGAGAGGAGGAAGGTGTCATGGCACACCAGACATCCAATAACACAGTGAGAAAGGGAAGAAAAAAGGGAAAAAAAAAGAGAAAGAAAAAAAAATGAATATATATATATATATATTTTTTTTAAAGGCATTTCCTTTGCTTTTTTGCCCATTTTTTGAATGCCCCAATCCACTAATTATATTTTATTTTGTTTTGTTCTTTGTTTGATTATTTGTTTTTTTTCCTTCTCTCTTTTTTTTTCCCCCTGAGTTTCCTTATGTTTGTCTCTTGCATGTAAGCTTATCACACTTGTTTCTTGTTCCTAATAAGTGTACTTGATTATTTTATGGACTAAATATTCATGGAGGATTTGGATCACAGAAGGGTTACAATGGGTACTGCGGGGGATTATTGGGGGGGGTGTCTGGGGGGGTTTCGTGGGGATTGGTTCATCTGAATATATATGGAAGATATACAAAATCATTCAAAGGATCGGGGGATGGGGCATGGTCACGATGTGTGGATAATCACACAATAAATGAGGGAATCTGAATTCCTAGGCTGGAGAGCTCTGCCACAATCTCCAAGGGAGCACCAATAGTCCTCTGAGTGTAGTGACAGTGCCTGTCAAAATAGGATGACCCACTGATGTGTTTTTTTTTTATTGATGACTACCCATGTGAGTCTTTGCTCTTGTAAATGAGACTTAGCCTGCAGTTGTGGGGTGCCTAAGGGTTGCCACCTGAGAGCCTCCTTGTTGCTCAAATGTGGCCTCTCTCTTAGCCGAAGTCAGCATATGATTGCATTACCTTCCCCCCAATGTGGGACATGACTCCTGGGGATGAGCCTCCCTGGCAATGAGGGATTAATACCAATTGCCAACTGGCAACACAACTGGAAAAAGACCTTGAATAAAAGGGGGAAATGGTAAAGACAAATGAGTTCAAGTGGCTAAGAGACTTCAAAGACAGTTGGGAGGTCATCCCAGAGGTAACTCTTATGCACACCTCAGTATGAACTCATAGAACATCTAAGCGCCTATCACCTCACTCATTGGGGTTCCTGAGAGCTCCGGAGATACCCTGGTCCTATATAAGGGGGGATAGCCCCAGAGGCTTATGCCTTATCAGTGGGTTCTATTTTGGAATCTGTGCTCCTGAGAGTGACAGATTTAGACTCAAATAAGTCCTCCCTGCACATGGTTCACCAGTCCCTTCTATTCAAAATTATACGTGATGCTGGAGTTTTTAGGTATACTTCCAGAGACTGGAGCTCCCGCCTACCTATGTGCCAAGTGTTCATGAAATCTAGGTGGAGCTGCAACTCCTACCCTACAGCTCAATGGACTCATCCAAGTCAACTGGTGAGGAGACAAGATGGGCAATGGCCATCCCAGGGAATGGAGAGGGCCTGCATCTGCAGGCAGGATCATCCCACCCACCATATCCATGGGATATAAGCCCTCTCTCACTTGGAGTTGGAGTGGTCTTCACCATCCCAGTCCCCTCAGGATTTGGGGAAGATCTATGGACTAGAGTGGACTTGATGGTATTCTCTTGTTCACATATGGTGATTCTAGCAATGCAAGAAATTATAATAATGAGGTGGAGCCAGTGGCCACTTGACACTTTTGGGGTAGGGAGGGGATGAGCAATTGAAATACAGGGGCTTCTTTGGGAGTTGGAGGTTATCCTGAGTACTGTTGTGGCAACGGATGTAGGCCACTTTAAATCAGCACACACCACTCAGAACTGAGTGGGAGAGAGTGTGGTCTACAGTGTGAACTGTGGTCTATGGTTGGTGGCAAGGCTCCAGGATGTGTAAGTTCATTGAGGGTGTTGGGCCACACTGTGGGAGATGTTTGTGTGGGATGTGGTGGGAGGTGTGGGAGGTAGGCAACATTGGAATCCCAGTGGGTTCTGTGTAATATTTTGGGTAATCTAAGCACCTCTTAAAATATAAGTATATATATATATAAATAACATTTTTGTAAGGAAATACACATATATGCATATATAGTTATATATCATTTTGCAAATGTTTGTATGTATTGTGAGAATTTTGATTTTTACCCATAATAAAAGAAAATTGATCACAGATGAGTGTGGAAGAAGATGTTGGTGGGAGAGATCTCAGAACAAACTGCAAGTGCAGGTTTCCAAGAGGAGAAATACATCCTTAATTGCACAGTCACAGCTGCTTCCTTAAGAGATTGGCAACAAGTTGCCATCAATCCATGTATACAGCCCCCAAATCATAGTACAAAGTGATTAATGCCATGTTTCATCTGAGGTTGTGCTCTTTAATATTCCTATAGAATTGTAATGAATTGGGCCCTTATAAGGATTTCAAAACCTTATGTAAACACAACCATAATTTGAAAAATCAATAATTCAACAAGAACAAATAATGAAAGCATCTTTATTTTTGGAATTTTGGACGTCATAAATACAAATACATCACTAAATTGGACTCATCAGGGAAGATTTATCCCACAACTATGGGACACTAAACTTAAAAGAAAACTAAAAAGAATTTGTGGAAATTATTTTTGAGAATTAGCTCAATTTTTTTAATGGCAAGGTAGTAATACTAATATTACCAGTTCAAAAAGAAAATCCACTTAATTTCTTACAGTATGTGTATGGGATCCCATTGTTTTTATTCTTGAAAGAGTGAGCATTAATCAAACAGGGATTTTCTGTAGCAATTGCTCCCTTTACACTTGTGTATCAAAGTCTTTTTCATGGGAAAGTTCTACTGTGGTTCTAATAGGATAGCCTCATCATGGAGTATGGCTTTGGGTTCATATGAATCGCTACTGGCCATCTTCCCCTGAGAACCAAGTCCTTTGGCACTTTCTAAATCATTATTTGAAAAGAACCAAACATTTAATTGAATTAATTATAGCTGCTGTATTAGGGCTTATAGGTATGATTACAGCTGCTGCTGTGGCAGAAACTGCCCTACAGGAAAATATCCAAACATGACAATATCTTAGAAATTGGCATAAAAATGCTAGAGAGCTATTGCATAGTCAGGCATATGTTGATGGCCAAATTAATAATAGCCTTAATGTCTTAGAGATGGCTGTTACACAAATGGGGGATCAGGTCTATAATCTAAATTTAAAACGAGGTTTGAAGTGTGATTGGAATGAAAGTGTTTTTTGTATCACTCATGTCCCATACAATGATTAGAATTATGAATGGGAAAAATTAAAAATCATTAAATAGGTCATCAAATAAATTTTTCTATAGAAATTATAGATTTGCAAAAAAGTATTTTGTGCATGTCTCAGAATCAACTTACTATGCTTTCATGTAGCAAACTTTGGCAATCAGTGACAGATCAATTAAATAAAATAAACCCCTTACATTGGTGATAATCAACCTCTGTACTTGCTAACTTCAATGTGGTGATAATTGGTAGACTGCTACTCTTAAGTTATTGGGTGGTATTCGCAAAGCCCTGCTGTCCCACATTAATAGGGCTGAAAAGGCCAGCCATGCTAATAACTTGATTCTGCTTAAAATCCTTGAATCTGAAACACCTGTCAATGGAACTTGGCTGGCTCCAGGGACAGGTAAGACCTTGAGAGAAGGGTAACCTAAGACTGGCACAGTCACCCTGGACAAAAAACAAATATGGGGTATTTGTTGTAAAAGATGCTGAGAGCCAGAGCATAGGGCTTGAGCATTTAAAAAGCATGTTTACTGACAGAGAAACATTAGTAAATATCTCCAAGGATACTGCATACTGTAAACAACAGTAGGAGGAGGCAGAGCAGAATGAACAAACCATTAAGATGTTATGGTCTGAATTCCCAAGAAAGATTGTCTGGGAGCACAGAAACAAGCAGCACTCTCATGTACCAAGCTGAGGAACTAGTGAAGAAAGCCATAATTTTGTTATCAACTTTGTAGTATAAAAAGCAGCTTCAGCCTAAATAAATTTGCCTGCATTACGCTGTAGTGAAGTCCACTGATCCCAAACTTTCTTTGAATCATTCTTGGCACCGTCTACCTCCAAGGTGAATCACAAAAATCTGTGTTCAAATTGTTACCACTAATTTATGCTTCATAACTCGGGATTTCTCTTAGTTCATGTAAAGATGGGCTTTCCACTTATTTCAAATTATCCTGGTTGATTTCACTGGTTCTTCAATCCATTACAATCTATGTAAGCATTTTAAAGATTACCATTTTAAAAATAATGCTGCCCATTATTGTAGCATTTTCTTCTAAGGCACCACAACCATTTATATTTTCTCAGTTTCTTCACCTGATACTGATGTGGATTCAAGGTTAAGGGCCACTGAACTACAGTGGCCTGCTTTCTATTTAACTCCAATTTTCCTTAATATTTTAAATCAGAAATTATCCTTTCAAAATTAGGAGATATACTTCTAATCTCAAGTATTTTAAGAAGTTAAAATTTTATTTATATTCTTAAGTTGTACTCCAATATTTTTCTCATATATGATAGGTTGTAGGATAGATGAAACTAGAGAATACATGTATTTACAAACAGGAATGTGTACCCAAAAAGAATCTGCCAATGCAGATAATTTTGAGGAAGCAGGAATGGGGGTTGAGACTAGAAAAGGAATTTGATTCTTTGCCATAACAGATATAAATTATTTTTATACTCTTTGCATGGAAAATTTGGTTATAATTTAAAAGAAATGAAAATAATACACAATGAAATTATACAAACTGGTAGATTTGAAGGTAGTGATCTGTATCTGTAACATTACTGGGCATGGGGGCACTTCCCCTCAATCTTTGCAAATATAGTTACCCACAAATAATAGTGCTCACTCCCCTCGGCACAACCCAAAGCTCTCTGGACAGGTGGAGGCCTCCCTCAGCAGAAGTGAGCAAAAAGCATGAGGAACATGGACACGACTGTGTGAAGGCCACACTGCTCTCTTCACGTGTCTGGTTTGAGGGCTGTCAGCACCACAGGAGAAGTTGGACCTTCTGCTGCTTACTCCCCAGGTTAGACCCACTAGAGTGACTCACATCACTAAATGAAGCTGTGAGTGCTGAACAGGGCTTTTTCCTTGTACTCCTTTGTGGATCCAGAAACTATGATGATGGTTTTCACTGGGGTTCTGAGAGTTTGGTTCCCTCTCTGGTTTGGGGGAACTGCAGTGAACACGTGTTATATTCCAGCTTCTTCAGGTGTACATCAGCTTCTTCCGATCCAACCCCTCCATTCTCTTCTGGGATTGAAGAGGTCTGAATCATTTTCAACAGTGTTAAAAATGTGTTGAACGTTATATATTTAATTAATCTGAAGAATATCTGGCATCTGCACCCTCTGAGGTTTTCTGCAAACATTGCACTCTCTTACAACCTCACTTCTATTCTTGTAAGCCCCAGGTCCCAGGAATTTTTGGGATTACTCTACTATTTATTAGGGTCACTGTCCTAATGTTTCTCATTCTAGTGGTGTTATTGCTGTGGTCAATGCTGTCATGTGAATTTTGACATTTCCTTCCTGACACCAACATGTTCATCTTGGCATTGCTCTTTATTTTGTTGTCCCAAAATTGGAGAAGGTGAATGGAGAACTGGAAGCAGGACACCTGAGACTGTACCTGAGAACCAGGAGGGATACAGTAAGAGCAGCCTCCTCAGAGGGTCCAGGTGGGAGGCCAAGAGAAGGAGGGAAGATCAAAAGGAGCAGGAACAGAGCGACTTCTCTGTGTTCCCTGACTTATTTGCTACACCAGAACCCAGGACCCATGCTTTTATCTATCCCTACCAACCTGGCCAACCACTGTCTGGGGCAGGTACATCATACTGGGGCATCTGTGACTTTATACTAATCCCCAAACCCTGTGACACCCCTGCCTGTATCCCTGTCTTGCAGGCCTTCCTGGCCAAGAGCACTTCCCCCTCCATCTTAACCGGACTCATTCCTGCTTAATCTGCAGATACCCACAGTTTACAGGTGAAATCACTGAGCATCAGCATCAAACTGCTGATTGAGAACAGGGCAGTTCTCCAACTCTGTGTCCTCAGTTGTTTGAGTTTCCCCTGTGCTGCCAATGCAAAATAACAGGAGTAGGTTGGCTTTTATTGGAATTTATTAGGTTTGAATCTTACAGTTCTGAGGCTGTGAAAATGTCCAAATCAAGACATCATCTAAAATGCTGTCTTAGCAAGGGTCAGCTGCTGAAGGAATCCTGCTTTGGCAAAATGTTGGGCCTGCCTTTCTCTCTATGCCTTCTCCTCCAAACTCACTTTCTCCCAGATCTCAGCAGTGGCCCATCAGACACAATTGCTCACACCTCCCCCTTCTCTGGCCTGGATGTCTTCAGCTTCAAGCTCTTCCATGACTCCAGCCTCTGGCCTCTCCCTCAGCCTCTCAGGGTTTCTGTGTCTCTCCACAGCTGTATGAGATTTTGATTCCCTCTCCCACATGGCAGGGTAAAATGACAGCACTCTTCTCTGTGTATTCCATGTATGTAGGACTTCAGCACAATGATTGGGGTCCATTGTGGTGCCTGAAAACTAATCAGATGCCCTTAACTAAATTAAAGCATTCTAACAAAAAGTGCCCAAATTGAAAGTTCCCTTATCTGAAACTAACAAAAATGTCCTAGATTTAAAAGGCTTACACACACATCAATAGGTTAGTAAGAATATACTTCTCTGGGGTCCAGACAAGACTCAAATGATGACATTAACCCAGGGCACATGGATCAGGATTGGTCTCCAAAGTCCAGGAGAATTAGGAACTCCTTAGCAGTGGGTGTGCTTTGGGTGTGGTAATCATTGAGCAAAATGGGGTACTGTCCACCATTGCACTGGTCCCTAGAAAGGTCCCAAGAAGAATGCAATATACTGTGGTTTCTCCACCAAATCTTAGCTCCAAAATCACATGTGTAACTCAGAGGTGTGCAATCATTCCCATCCCCAGAGCCACAGTGCACAGATTTTGCCTGGGGGTGGGGGGTAGGAAGCAGGCTGTAAAGCTGAAAGCCCCTAATTTCTTCTCTAAAGAACTGATTACATTTAAAACATAATGGAGAAATTTGACCCTAAGGGTGCTCTCAAAAGCAGTGAAGATTGTAGATGGCCTGAGATTTAATTCATCTCAATGATTCAGGAAAAAGTGAAATAAATACTTTTACAGATGAGTAAAAACAAATAAAGTTTGCTAGAAGCAACTCATTTTTAAAGAAATGTAAAAGAATATTCTTCAGGCAGAAAAATATATTCTCAGAAATATCAAGATTCAGGATGGATTGAAAAACAATATCTGTTAATTAAATTCATATACCTAAATGACTACTGAATGGATAAACTAATAATGATATCCGTGGCCTAGGACATCAATAAAGTATTCAAATACACCATAAAATAATATATAACATAAGATGGGTAACTGGATATGTAGCAGTTTGATATCATCATTAATTCCAAAAATGTTTATGGGATGATGCTTATAAACTGGTCTGTTAATCTGGGCATGATTATGTTATGATAAAGGCGTTGACTGGGCCACAGACCATAGGGTGCTTGAGCCCTGCCCATTAGTGGGTGTGGGCTCAAACATAAAAATACATGGCCATGGACGGAATTGGATTAGTTTTTGATGTTTGAGTTCTGATGAACAAGGACAGGAGGCCCCGGGGAAATGAGACTAGCCATTCACCTGAGAGTTCACAGCTGGACTTGTGGAGAGAGGCAAATTTAGAGAGCCTCATAGACTACAGCTGACCTTGAGGAAGAAACCGAAGAGCTGAGCCCAGGGAGAAATGCAGCCCTGGGAATAGAGGAACACAATAAACCTGAACCCTGGCAAATGTCAGAAGCTGTCTTGTTAAAGACAAGGTAACAGACTTTGGCTAAGGAAGAAATTAATGCTTTATGGCCTCGTAACTGGAAGTTTCTACCCCAAATAAATATCCTTTATAAAGACCAAGAGATTTCTGGTATTTAGAATCAGGACCCCTTTGGCTGGCTAATACAGGATATAAAATGTTTTAAAATACATTATTTCACAAGTCAATAACAAAACGTGTGGATTTGGAGAGGGAATCAAAAGTGTTATAATTTCCCAAGGAAACTTTACAGAATATTAAATAGTGCATCTCATCCAAATATATAGAAAGAAAAAAATTTTGAATAAAAATAGTCAGTCCAAAATGAAATTTTCAGGATTTCATTGGTTGCCATTTTGGCATTTGTTCTGGGGCCACCTTACTCATGCATCTTTGGAAGCTGCGCCTTTCTTATCCTTCAGAAGCCTGAATGTTCCAGGGTTGATTTATGGGGTGTTGTTTTGTCCCCATCATTAATCAAGTGCTGTATCACTCTAAATTTCCTAGTTATGAAGTCGCCAAACTGGATGTGATGCTCATTTGAAGTAAGAAGAGCCATGAATGATAGGACAAATAAAAAGGAGATATTGTTGCACTTCCCAAATTGGACACTTAGATGATTGATATCGGATCTTTCCTCTTTTCTAATGAATGCATTCAATGCTATAAATTTCCCTGTAGGCACTGCTTTTGCTGCACCCCACAAACTATGAAATGAATAGGACATTAAGAAGCAGAAAGAACCACATACCAAAAGGCTTGTGAGCGAAGCTATATCCACTTCCACAGCAGTAGATACTTAAGATGAAGGCAGAGAATATAAGAATGTTGGGAAAATCTTTTTTGTGACAACAAGCATTGTTTCTTCAAAATAACACTTCCCTGAATGTAACGTAACTTGTAAGGAATTTGCATCATGCTTGCCATTTTGCCACACATGGCAGTTCCCCCCCTTTAAGTGTAATGAGTATGATGTTTTCTTGGAAATTCAACCTCATGAGATACCTGAGAAATAATCCTTCAGAGAAACCATTTGGAATTTCATGAATTTTGGAAAGCTAGAGTCACAACAAAGAAACATGCAGAAGTAAAACCGTTTTAATGTAAGGAATACTGGAAATCCTTCAGCCAGGCATTAAATCTAATTGAGCATGAAATATTCATACATTAGTTAGTATTGTAATGAACATGGGAATGCTTCCATCAGAAAAAAACCCACATGGACTATGGGAAAATTAAAACTAGAGATAAACCACATGAGTGTCCTGAATGTAGGATGCTCTTTACTATCATTTTTTACTCCTCACTTTAAAAGCCATACAGGGGAACAGAGATAGTAATGTCATACATGTGGGAAAGTTTTCAACCTGATGAAAACCTCTTCATTCATCAGAAAATTCTTACTGAAGGGAAATCATATATATGTCGGAAGGCTTTAATTCAAATGTCAAATCTCAGATACAAGGGATTTCCTACTGTAAAGAAACCGTATGCATGTAGGGCACGTGAAAACCTTTTAGGTACAAATCATATCTCACAGAACATGAAAAAACTCATATTGGAGAGAATAAAAACAAATGTAAAGAATGCAGAAAAAGAATGCAGGCAAAAACAATCGTTCATTAAACATCAAAGAATTCATTCTGGAGAAAAACCCTATGTATACAATGAAAGTGGAAAGATTTAAATCAGAAGGAAAATCTCATTCACCATCTGAGAATATATACTAGAGAGAAACCCTATGAATGTGATAGATGTGGGAACGCTTTCCTTCAGAAATCAAACCTCATTACACACCAGAGTAGAAAAATAGTAGAGAAACCCTATATATGTAAAGAATGTAGGAAAGCCTTCAGTAGCAAATCAAATCTCACTGACCATGAGAAAATTCATAGTGGAGGGAAACCCTATATATGTAAGAAATATAGGAAAGCCTTCAGCCAGACGCAGTATCTCATTAAACATTACAACATTCATACTGGAGAGAAACCATGGAAATGGAATGAATATGAATCTCCAAAGAATCTCCACCTCTGATCTGTGAAACTTGTTGCCAATGATTTAAGGTAGCGGCTGTGACTGTGCAATGCTAGATGTATTTCTCCCTGAGGAAATAGTGCACTTGTAGTTTTTTCTGAGATCTGTTCTTTCCACACCTTCTTCCACACTCATGTATGTTCAATTTGTTACCACTAATTCATGCATCAGAACTCTAGATTTCTCTTAGTTTATGTAAAGATGGGCTTTCCAATTATTTCTAATTATCCTGGTTGTTTTCACTTGTTCTTCAATCCATTACATTCTGGGTAAGCATTTTAAAAATTACCATTTTAAATATAATGCTGCCCATTATTGCAGCATTTTCTTTATTTTTTTTATTTTTTTTATTGTGGGTAAAAATCAAATTTTTCACAATATTTGTAAAATTATATGTAAATATATATGCATATATGTGCATTAGCTTACATAAATGTTATTTCTTTACATATATATATTTTTAAAAGGTGCTTAGATTACCTAAATATTTCACAGAAATTACAGGGATTCTCATGTTTCCCACCTCCTACATCTCCCACAACATCCCACACAAACATCCTTCATCAGTGTGGCACATCAACCTCTATGGATATACACATCCTGGGACCTTGCCACCAAGCATAGACCACAGTTCACATCGTAGACCACACTTTCTACCACACAGTTCTGCATGGTATCTGCTGATTTAAATTGGCCTACATCCATCACCACAATGCCACTTGGGACAACCTCCAAGCCCTGAAAAAACCCCTGCATTTCAACTGCCCTTTGTCTCCCTACCCAAAAACGTCCAGGGACCACCAGCTCCACCTCACTTATAATTTCTTCCATTGCTTGAATCACAATATGTCTACAAGAGAATACCATTAAGTCCACTCAAGTCCACAGCTCTTCCCACAATTCTGAGGGGACTGGGATGGTGATGTCCACTCCACCTCCAAGTGAGAGAGGGATTATATCCCATTTATACAGTGGATGGTATTATCCTGCCTGCAGCTGCAGGCCCTCTCCATTCCCTAGGATGCTGCTGCTGAGGGTCGTCTCTTCGCTGGGTGACTTGGATGAGTCCATTGAGCTGTAGGGTAGAAGTTGTTGCTCTAACAAGATTCCACACACACGGCCACACACACAGCCTCTGGTAGTACACCTAAAAATTACAGCATCACATATAGGTTTGAATAGAAGGGACTGATGGACAATATGCAGGCAGGACTCATTTGAGTCCAACTCTGTCACTCTCAGGAGCACAGATTCCAAAGTAGAGCCTACTAATAAGGCATCAGTCTCTGTGGCTATCCCCACTTATATAGGACCTAGGTGTCTCCAGAGCCCTCAGGAGCCCTTCTGTGTAGGTTGATATCCACTTAGGTGTTCAATGAGATCTTACTGCGGTGTGCATCAGCATTACCTCTGGGATGACCTCCCGACTCTCTTTGAACTCTCAGCCACATGAACTCATTTCTCTTTAACTTTTCCTCCTTTATTCAAGGTCTTTTTCCAATCATATTGCCAGTTGGCACTTGGTATTAATCCCTCATTTCCTGGGAACTTCATCCCCAGGAGTCATGTCCCACTTTGGGGGTTAGGTAATGCATTCATATCCTGAGTTTGGCTTAGAGAGGCCACATTTGAGCAACAAGCAGTCTCCCAGGTGGCAACACATAGGCACTATCTTAACAGGAGGCTAAGATTCAATTACAAGAGCAAAGACTCATAAGGCTAGTCATTAATAACAAGCAGCCATCAGTGGGCCATCCTCTTTTGCCAGACATTACTGCACTCAGGGGACTGTTGCTGTCCCCTTGGAGAATGTGGCAGAGCTCTCCAGGCTGGGATTTCAGATTATCTCATTTATTGAGTGATTGTCTACAAACCGTTAACATGCCCCAACCCTTGATCATTTGAAAAATTTCATATATCTTTCATGTATTTTCAGATGTATTTACTCCCATGAATCCCCCATCCACACCCCCTCACCAATGATCCTCTGAAGCCCCCATTGTAACCCTTCTGTGATCTAAACCTTCCTTGAACATGAAGCCCATATAACAACAAAATACAATTAATAGGATAAAGAAATAATAATGTTAAGCCTAAATGCAAGGGACAAATAAAAGGAAACTCAGAAGAAAAAAAATGAAACTAAAAATTAATATATTTATTGGATTGGGACATTCAAAATATAGGAAAAAATCATTCTTTAAAAAAATATTCTTTTTTCCTTTTATCACTGTATTATCAGATGTCTAGGGTAATCTGACACCTTCCCCCTCTCATTCCCCAGTGTCCCCCAAATTTTCATTTAATTTTCAAAGAAGTTTTAAGTCACAGCAAAGTCACACACGGAATACTAGAGACTCCCACATACCCAACTTCCCTCCCACTTCCCCAACCCATATTAAAACCTTTTTTAGAAATGGATGTTAATATTGGTGTAACTGTTATGCAGATATTAAAATATAGTAACTAAGCCTTGTCAATGGTTTACAGTAT
>JAKSZT010007426.1:361802-379727 GCA_026826555.1 Tolypeutes matacus | reverse complement strand
TAAAGAGGTTTTCCTCAGGTTGAAAACTTTCCCACATGTATGACATTACTATCTTTGTTCCTGTGTAGCTTTTAAAATAGGAGTAAAAAATGATTGTAAATAACAGCTTACATTCAGGACACACATATGGATTATCTCTAGTTTGAATTTTCCCAAATTCCATGAGGTTTTGTTTTTCATGGATTCATTCCCATGTTGATTACAATACTAACTAATGTATGAATATTTCATCCTCAATGAGATTTAATGCCCGGCTTAAAGATTTCCAGTATACCTTACATACACAGGGTATTACTCCTCCATGCTTCTTTGTTGTGACCCTAGGTTTCCCAAATTCATGAAATCCCAAATGGTTTCTCTGAAGGATTAATTCTCAGGTATCTCGTGAGGTTAAATTTCCAAGAAAATTTCACAGTCATTACACTTATAAGGGAGGACTACAATGTTGGCAAACTGGCAAGCATGATGCAAATTCCTTCAAAGGGAAGTTGCATTCATAGAAGTGTTATTTTGAGGAACCAATTCTTGTTGTCACAGAAAAGATTTTCCCAACTTTCTTACATTCCCTGCCTTCATATTAAGTCTGTACTGCTGTGGAAGTGGATATAGCTTCACTCACAAGCCTTTTGTTATGTGGTTCTTTCTGCTTCTTAATGTCCTATCCTATGCTTCTTCATAGTTTGTAGGGTGCAGCAAAAGCAATGCCTACAGGGAAATTCATAGCATTGAATGCATTCATTAGAAAAGAGGAAAGATCCAATATCAATCATCAAATTGTCCAATTTGGGAAGTGCAACAATGTCTCCTTTATATTTGTGCCAACATTCATGGCTCTTCTTGCTTCAAATGAGCATCACATCCAAATTGGTGACTTCATAAGTAGGAAATGGGGAAGTGATACAGCACAGTATTAATGATGGGGACAAAACAGCACCACATAAATAAAAACTGGAACATTCAGGCTTTTGGAGGATAAGAAAGGTGCAGCTTCCAAAGATGCACGAGTAAGGTGGCCCCAGAACAAAGGCCAAAATGGCAAGCCATGAAATCCTAAACATTTTGTTTGGGGCTGACTATATTTATTCAGTTTTTTTCCTTCTATTTATGTGGATGAGTGCAATATTTAATATTCTATAAAGTTTACCAGGGAAATTATTACACTTTTGCTTGCGTTCCCAAATCCACACTTATTAATTGTTATTGACTTGTGAAATAATATATTTTAAAACATTTTATATCCTGTATTAGTCAGCCAAAGATGTGCTGATGCAAAATACCAGAAATCGCTAGGTCTTTATAAAGGGTATATATTTGGGGTAGAAGCTTCCAATAACCTGGCCATAAAGCATAACTTTTTTCCTTAACTAGTCTGTTACCCTGTCTTGGAGCAAGACAGCTGCTGACATTTGTCAGGTTTCTGGTTTATTGTGTTCCTTTCTTCCCAGGGCTAGGTTTCTCCCTGTGATGAGCTCCTCTGTTTCTTCCTCAAGGTCAGCTGTATTCTATGAGGCTCTCTAAGTTTTGCCTCTCTCCACATGGCCAGCTGTGTACTGTCAGGAGAATGGTTTGTCTCTTTACCCCGGGGCCTCCTCTCCTTGCTCATCACAACTCCAACATCAAAAAGTACTCCAATTCGGTCTTTTGCCATGTCTTTTTATATTTAATACCCCACCCACTAATGGATGGGACTCAAGTGCCCTATGGACTGTGTCCCAGTCAATGCCCTTATCATAACTTAATCATGCCCAGATTTAACCATCTTATGCTCTATATTATTTTATGGTGTATTTGAACACTTTATTGATGTCCTAGGTCATGGATATCAGTATTACTTTATCCATTAAATAGTCATTTAGCTATATGAATTTAATTAACAGATATTGTTCTTCATTCCATCCTGAATCTTGACCCTTCTGAGAATATTTTTTCTGCCTGAAGAATATTCTTTTACATTTCTTTTAAAGAGAGTTGCTTCTAGCCTACTTAATTTGTTTTTACTGATCTGTAAAAGTATTTATATCACTTCTTCCTGATACATTTAGGTGAATTAAATCTCAGGTCATCTATGATCTCCACTGATTTTGAGAGCACCCTTGGGGTTGAACTTCTCCATTCTGTTGTAATTGTAATCAGTTCTTTAGGGAAGAAATTAGGGATTTTCAGTTTTACACCCTGCTTAAAGCCCCCCACCCAGGAAAATCTGTGGACTGTGGCTCTGGAAATGGGAATGATTGCACACCTCTGAGTTACACACCTGATTTTGGAGCTAAGATTTGATGGAGAAAGCCTAGTATATTGCGTTCTTCTTGGGACCTTTCTAGGGACCAGGGCAATGGTGGTCAGCACCCAATTTTGCTCAATGATTGCCACACCATAAGTACAGCCACAGCTCAACAGTTCACATTTCTCCCAGACTTTGGAGACCCATCCTGATCCCTGTGCCCTAGGTTAATGTCATTGTTTGAGTCTTGTGTGGACCCCAGAGAAATATGTTCTTACTAACCTCTTTCTGGATGTGTAAAACTTTTGTATGTAGGGCATTTTGGTTAGACCCAGATAAGGGAACTTTCAATTAGGGCACATTTTGTTAGAATGTTATAGTTTAGTTAAGGGCCTCTAATGAGTTTTCAGGCACCAAGGTGGTCCGCAATCATTGTGCTGATGTCCTACATACATGGAACACAAAGAGAAGAGTGCTGCAATGTTTACCCTGCCATGTGGGAGGGGGATCCAAGATCTCATAGAGCTGTGGAGATGCACAGAAACCCTGAGATGCTGAGGGAGAGGCCAGAGGTTGTAGTCATGGAGCAGCTTGAAGCTGAAGGCATCCAGGCCAGAGGAGAAGGGAGAGGTGTTAGCAATTGTGACTGATGACCCACTGCTGAGCTCTGGGAGGAAGTGAATTTGGAGGAGAAGGCAGAGAGAGACAGGCAGACACAACATTTTACCTTGGCAGGATTCCTGCAGAAGCTGACCCTTGCTAAGGCAGGATTTTAGACCATGACATTATTTGGACATTTTCACTGCCTGAGAACTGTAACCTTCAAACCTAATAAATTCCAATAAAAGCCAACCTACTTCTGGTGTTTTGCATTGGCAGAACTGGGGAAACTCAAACACCCGAGGACACAGGGTTAGAGAGCTGCCCAGGTCCCAATCAGCATTGTGATGCTGAGGCTCAGTGAATTCACCTGTAAACTGTGGGTATCTCCAGACTAGGCAGGAATGAGTATGGGTAAGATGGATTGGGAAGTGTTCTTGTTCAGGAAGTCGTGCAAGACAGGGAATCAGGCAGCGGTGTCACAGGGTTTGGGGACAGGTATAAAGACACAGATGACCAAATATAATGTACCTTCCTCAGGAAGGGGCTGGCCAGGTGGGCAGGGGCAGATAAAAGCATGGGACCTGTGGTCTGGTGCAGCAGAGAAATCAGGGTACACAGAGGAGTCTTCTTGCTCCTACTCCTTTTGCCCTTCCCTCCTTCCCTTGGCCTCCAAACTGGACCCCCTGAGGAGGCTGCTCTTTCTGTGAGTTCTGAGCAGGGATTTCTCCCGGTTCTCCTTTGTGCATCCACAAGCTATGATGATGGTTTTTATTGGGGCTCTAAGAGTTTGGTTCCCAAACAAAACAGTCTTTCTAAGGATTGGACAATTGCAGTGAACACTTGTTATATTCCTACATCTTCAGCTGTTCATCAGCTTCTTCCCATCCAACAACTCCTTTCTCTTCTGGGAGTGAAGTAGTTTGCATCATTTTGAACTCTGTTCAAAATATGATGAAACTTTTATATTTAATTAGTCTGAGAAATATCTGGCATCTGCACTCTCTGAGGTTTTCTGCAAACATGGCACTATCTCACAACCTTACTTTTATACTTGTCTGCCCTAGGTCCCAGGACTTCCTGGGATTCCCTTAGTATTTATTAAGGTCACTGGCGTAATCTTCCTCATTCTGGTGATGTTATTGCTGTACCCAATGCTGTAATGTGAATTTTGACATTTCCTTCCAGGCACCAACAGTTTTCATCATGGTATTGCCCTTTTAAGCTGCCCCAAGATTGGAGAAGGTGAATGTGCAACTGGAAGCAGGAGACCTGAGACTGTGCCTGAGACCTAGGAGGGGTACAGTAAGAGCAGCCTCCTCAGAGGGTTAACCCTGGAGGCCAAGGGAAGGAGGTAAGGGCAAAAGGAGCAGGAGGAGAAAGTTAACTGTATGTGTCCTGACTCCTCTGCTGCACCTGATCCCAGGACCCATGCTTTTATCTGCCCCAGTCCATTGGACCAATAACTATCTGTGTCAGGTACATTGTATTCAGGCATATGTGACTTTAGACTAGTCCCCAAACCATGTGACTACCCTGCCTGATTCCTGTCTTGTATGCCTGCTGGTGAACACCACTTCCTCCTCTGTCTTACCAGTACTCATTCCTGCCTAGTCTGGAGACACCCACAGTTTTCAAGTGACTTCACTGGGAAGCAGCATCACAATGCCAATTGGGAACAGATCAGCTCTCCAACACTGTGTTGCTAACTGTGTGAGTTTTCCAAGTGCTGCCAATGCAAAATACCAGAAATAAGTTGGCTTTTACTGGAATTTATTAAGGTTAAAGATTACAGTTCTGAGGCTGTCAAAATGTCCAAATCAAGGCATCATCAAAAATGCTGTCTTAGCAAGGGTCAGCTGCTCCTGGACATCTGCCAAGGCAAAATTTTGGGCCTGCCTGTCTCCCTCTGCCTTCTCTTCCAAACTTATTTTCTCTCTGAGCTCAGCAGTGGGTCATCAGACACATTTGCTCACACCTCTCGCTTCTCCTCTGGCCTGGATATCTTCAGATTCAAGCTGATCCATGACTATAGCCTCTGGCCTCTCCCTCAGCCACTCAAGTTTCTGTGTCTATCCACAATTGTAGGAGATCGTGGAGCCCTCTAGCACGTGGCAGGTAAACACGGCAGCAATCTTTCTCTTTCTGTTTCCATTATGTAAGTCTTCAACACAATGTTTGGGGTCCATCCTGGTGCCTGAAATCTAATCAGAGGCCCTTAAAGAAACTAAGGCAATCTATGAAAAAATGACCTAATCAATATGTCCCTTATCTGAATCTAAACAAAATGCCCTACATACAAAAGGCTTACACACACAGAAATGGGTCAGTAAGACCATAATTTTCAAGACTCAATGAAGGTATTAACTCAAATGAGGGCAATAACCCAGGACACAGGGATCAGGAGTGGTCTCCTAAGTCCAGGAGAAATGAGAAGTCATGAAGCAGTGGCTGTACATGGGGTGTGGCCTTCCTTAAGCAATATGGGATGCTGACCACCAATACACTGGTCCCTAGAATGGTCCAAGATGCATTCAATATACTGTGCTTTTCCCACCAAATCTTAGCTCTGAATTCAGGTGTGTAACTTGAGAAATGTGCCATTATCCCCATTCCCAGATCCAGAGTGCACAGACTTTTCCTGGGTTGGGGGTGCAATAGAAGGCTGTAAAACTGAAAGTCCCTAATTTCTTCTCCAAAGAACTGATTATATTACAACAGAATAGAGAATTTCAACTCTAAGGGTGCTCTCAAAAGCAGTGGAGATTGTCAAGGGCCTGAGATTTAATTCATCTCAATCCTTCAGGAAGAAGCAATATACATAGTGTTACAGATGGGTAAAATCAAATAAAGTTGTGCCTTCTGGGAAGATGGCAGACTAGTAAGATGTGGTAATCTCTTCTCCAGAAACATAGCTAGAGAACAGGGTTATACCAACCCAAAATAGATCTTTTAGGGTTTACAACTTCAGGGGCAGTCTGCACACCACCCAGAGAAAAGTGGGACAAAACAGGGAAGTCACAATGACAGAACCAGCACCATGAGTTGGAATCAGTAGCTGCTGCCGGCACACTCCCTGACATTCTTTAGATTTCTGGGGCCTCTGGGCCTGCGACTACAGACAAAGGGGGCTCCAGGGATCTACCACTTCCGGAAAGGGGAGAGAGTGTGGGAAACAGACTTAGGCTGACTCAGGTTCTGACCTGCAAATTTGGGCTGTGGAGCACCATGGACCCTTCCACATGGCAGTTTGCCCTGGGACCCTAGGAAAGGGTGGAGAAATCCGACCCTCGCCACCTCCCTCTCTTCTAGCTTGGACTAATTGTTGAGGACTCCACAGGAGAAGGGGAGAGAGCCTGGAGCTGGCCTTGCTTCAACTAACATGTTTGGTCTGCCCTGTCCTGAGAGCCCTTCCAGGCCAGGAGCGGCTGCACCATTGTTTGCCTTGGAGCCTGCAAGGGGCTAAGATATAGAAACATCCCAATCTGGTCTGCTATTAACAGGGACTGATTGTTGAGGATTCAGAGGGGAGAGTAAATATTTCCTAGCTGGGAAAGGGAGGGGGCTACCAGAGAAGATTGGAGAACTGTCTCATAAAGTTTGAATTACAAGGCTCTTAGCCCCCAGACAGTAAGCTCTACCACATTGATCTGGTGTGTCTCACAAAAATTACACTCTGACCAGGCATTGAATTGTGAGCTGCCAATGAGCACCATATCCTGGCAGACCAAGGAAGTGCACATAAGAAAATTAATAAGTATGAGAGGATTTTCCTGGCCTCTTTAGGCTCCCTGCAGCGAACCCTAGGACACGAACCTATAACCAACAACTGGTTCCAGTGCCCAGTTTTGAGCAACTACCAGGACAATCTTAACAGTCAAGTATGAGCAAAAATTAAAGAGTTGTGGTAACTCACAACCTCCTGCCTCTAAAACCCTATTAAAGAGAAAGAGATAGAGCATCTAAGTAAAATACAAACTAATCAGATGCCAAATACCAGAAAAATTATGAGCCATACTAAGAAAATCAAAGCCATAGCTCAAGAAAAGGAATACATCAAAATACCAGAAGAGCTGCAGAATTTGAGAGAACTAATCAGTGAGTTGAGCACAAATTTCTAAAATCAAATTATTGAGATGAAAGAATATATAGTTAAATAGATAAAGGACATGAAGATGACATTGAGGAAATACAAAGAATATTTGAAATCCTGAATAGAAAAGTAACGGAGTTCATGGGAATGAAAGACACAGTAGTTGAAGTCAAAAACACATTTGAGGCATACAATGCAGACTCGAAATGATAGAAGAAAGAATAAGTGCTACTGAAGACAGATCAGCTAAAATTGAAGAGAGACTAGAACAGAGAGAGAGAAAAGAATGGAAAATTGAGCAGGGTCTCAGATTGTTGAATGACAACATGAAACACAACAACATACGTGTCATGGGAGTTCCAGAAGGGGAAGAGAAAGGAAAGGGGGCAGAAAGAGTATTGGAGGAAATAATAGCTGAAAATTTCCCAACTCTCACAAAAGAAATAAACTTACATATCGAAGAAGCATACCGTACTCCAATGAGAATAAATCTAAATAGACCCATGCCAAGGCACATACTATTCAGAATGTCAAATGTAAAAGATAAATAGGAAATTCTCAAAGCAGCAAGAGGGAAACAAATGATCACATAAAAAGGATGTCCAGTAAGACTTAATGCAGATTTCTCTTCAGAAACCATGGAGGCAAGAAGACAGTTGTATGATACAATAAGGAAACTAAAAGAGAAAAACTGCCAGCTGAGAATTCTTTATCCAGCAAAACTGTCCTTCAAATATGAAGGTGTGTTTAAAATATTCACAAACAAAGAGGAACTTAGAGAGTTTTCAAAAAAGAATCCACTTTTACAGGAAATATTAAAGGAAGACTTAGAACCTGAAAGAAAAAGATAGGAGAGTGAGGCTTGAAGGAGAATATAGAAAAAAAGAAAAGCAGAAAGGATAACCAAAGTGTAAAAAGGGAGACAAAAACAAGATGGCATATGAAAACCAAACAATACAATGGAAGAAATAAATAGTGCATTTTCCGTAAAATCATTGAATGTGAATGGATTAAATTCCCCAATCAAAAGATACAGGCTGACAGAATGGATTAAAAAACATGAGCCATCCCTATGCTGCTTACAAGAAACTCACCTCAGACCCCGGGATACAAACCAGCTGAAAGTACAAGGTTGGAAAAAGATACTCCCCGCTAATAGTAAACTGAAAAGAGCATGGGTAGCTATAATAATATCAAGCAAAACAGACTTTAAATGCAAAAAAGTGATAAGAGATATGGAAGGCCATTATACCTTAAGAAAAGGGATGATCCTCCAGGAAGTTATAACAGTCATAAATATCTCTACACCTAACTGGAGTGCCCCAAAGTATATGAGCCAAACTCTGGCAAAACTGAATAATTGTCAGATACATCAACAACCTCTCTCATCATTAGATAGAACAACTAGACAGAAGATCAACAAGGAAACAGAGAACTTGAACAATGTGATAAACAAGTTAGACCTAACAGACATATACAGAACACTGCATCCAAACTCAGCAGGTTATACATTCTTCTCAAGTGCCCTTGGATCTTTCTCCAGGGTAGACCACATGTTAGGTCACAACTCAGCTCTCAATAAATATAAAAACATTGAAATTATACAAAGCACCTTCTCAGATCATAATGGAATTAAACTAGATATCAATAACAGACAGGAAAAAAGTAAATTTGCAAATGTGTAGATGGAACAACACATTCCTAAATATTCGGTGGGTCAAACAAGAAATTGCTAGTGAAATCAAATATATAGAGGCAAATGAAAATGAGAATACAACGTATCAAAACTTATGGGACAGAGGAAAGGCAGTCTTTAGAGGGAAATTTATAGCCCTAAATGCCTATATTAAGAAACAAGAAAGAGCTAAACTCAAAGATTTAACTGAACAACTAGAGAAACTAGAAAAAGAACAGCAAACCAATCACAAAGCAAGCAGAAGGAAATAAATAATAAAGATTAGAAAAGAAATAAAAGAAATTGAGAACAGAAAAACAATAGAGAAAATCAACAAAACCAAAAGCTTGTTCTTTGGGAAGATCAATAAAATTGACAACCCCCTCAATAACTACAAAAGAAAAAAAGAGAGAAAATAGAAATAAACACAATCAGAAATGAAACGGGGGAAACTACAAATGACCTAACAGAAATAAAAAAGAATCAGAAGTGGGTATTCTGAGAAACTATGTGCCAACAAACTAGAAAACCCAGATGAAGTGGACAAATTTCTAGAAATACATAACTACCTACACTGATGCTATAAGAAATACAAAAACTTAACAAACCAATCACAATTAAGGAAATTGAAGCCATCATTAAAAATCTCCCAGCAAAGAAAAGTCCAGGACCAGATGGCTTCAGAGGTTTATTCTACCAAGCATTTCAAAAAGAATTAACACCAAAATTGTTTAAGCACTTCCAAAAAATTGAAGATGAGAGAAAATTACCCAACACGTTTTCTGAAGCCAATATGACCCTAATACCAAAGCCAAATAAACATTCCACAAGAAAAGAAAATTACAGACCAATCTCTCTAATGAACATAGATGCAAAAATTCTCAACAAAATACTTGCAAATCAAATCCAACAGCATATCAAAATACTTATACATCACGATCAAGTGGGCTTTATTCCTGGTATGCAAAATTGGTTCGACATAAGAAAATCAATCAATGCAATACACCACATTAACAAATTGAAGGAAAAAAAAAACACATGATCATCTCAATAGATGCAGAAAATCATTCGACAAAATCCAACATCCTTTTTGGATAAAAATACTCAAAATATAGGAAAAAAAAGGAAAATTCCTCCATATGATAAAAGACATATATAAAAAATCCACAGCCAACATCATACTCAATGTGGAAAGGTTGACAGCTTTCCCTCTAAGATCGGGAACAAAACAAGAATACCCACTGTCAATATTGTTATTCAACGTTGTACTAGAAATTCTGGCTAGGGCCATTAGAAAAGACAAAAAAAATTAAAGGGGTCCAAATAGGAAAAGAGGAAGTAAAACTCTCACTCTTTGTCCATGACATGATCCTGTACTTAGAAAATCCTGAAGTATCCACGAAAAAGCTACGTGAACTAATAAATGAGTTCAGCGAAGTGGCCGGATACAAGATCAACACACAAAATTCGGTATTGTTTTGTACACTACTACTGAACAAGCTGAGGAGGAAATCAGGAGGAAAATTCCATTTCAATAGCATCAAAAAGACTCAAATACCTAGGAGTTAATTTAACCAAAGAAGTAGAGGACCTATATGCAGAAAACTACAAAAGAAAGCTGAAATAAAACAAAAAAGATGTAAACAAATGGAAAGACATTCCGTGTTCATGGATTGGAAGAATAAATATCGTGAAGATGTCAATTTTACCCAAACTGATTTACAGATTCCATGCAATACCAATAAAAATCCCAGTAGCTTCTTTACAGAATTAGAGAAGGCAATTACCAAATTCATCTGGAAGGTTAAGTGCACCCAAATAGCCAAAAGCAATCTCAAAAAGAAGAGAAATGTGGGAGGAATTTCACTGCTTGCCCTCGAAACATATTACAAAGTGACAGTGGTCAAAACAGGATGGTACTGGCATAAAGACAGACACATCGATCAGTGGAACAGAATTGAGAACCCAGAAATATACGCTTACCTAGACAGTCAAGTGGTTTTTCACGAACCTACCAAGCCCACACTAATGGGAAAAAAGTCTTTCCAACAAATGGTGTTGGGAGGACTGGATATCAATAACAAAAGAATGAATGAGGACCCCTATCTAACCCCCTATACAAGAGTCAACTCAAAATGGATCAAGGATCTAAATATAAGTGCCAGTACCATAAAACTACTAGAAAAAACTGTAGGGAAACATCTTCAAGACCTTGTAATAGGTGGTGATTTCTTGGACCTTACACCCAAAGCATGTGCAACAAAAGAAAAAATAGATAAATGGCTCCTCCTCAAAATTAAACACTTTTGCACCTCACAGGACTTTGTCAGAAAGGTGAAAAGTCAGCCAACTCAATGGGAAAAATATTTGGAAATCACATATCTTATAAGGGTTTAATTCCCAGGATATATTTGAAGAGATGTTACAACTCAACAATAAAAACACAAATGACCCAAATAAAAAATGGGGGGAAAGCCTTGAATAGACATTTCTCCAAAGAAGTAATACAAATGGCAAAATAAAACACATGAAGAAATGCTCAATATCACTCATGATTACGGAAATACAAATCAAAACTACAATGAGATTTCATTTTACAGCTATCCGAATGGCCAGTATTGAAAGGACAGGGAACTACAAGTGTTGGAGAGGATGTGGAGAGATAGGAACACTTCTTCACTGTTGTTGGGAATAAAAAATGATACACCCACAATGGAGGACTGTTTGGCAGTTCCCAAAGAAGTTGAATATAGACTTGCCACATGACCCTGCAATACCACTATTGGGTATATACCCAGAAGAACTGAGAGCAGTGGCACGAACAGACATCTGCACACTCATGTTCATAGCAACATAATTCACCATTTCCAAAAGTTGGAAACAACCCAGGTGTCTATCAACAGATGAATGGATAAACAAACTGTGGTCTATTCACATGATGGAATATTATGCAGCTGTAAGAAGAAATGAAGTCATAAACATTTGGCAACATGAATGAAACTGAAAGACATTATGTTGAGGGAAGCAAGCCTGACACAAAAGGACAAATAGTGTATGAATGCATTATTATGAACCAAATATATTTTGTACCATCTTGATTGATCCAAAATGAAAAAATTTATATGCATCCATTACTGTTAATTGGGAAATATACATATTTATTCATCTGTGTTTTCTTTTTAGTTTTAATTGTTTATATTTTCAATTATTAAATGTACAAATAAAATTTCAAAAATATAAAAAAATAAATAAACAGATCCACAACAAAAAATAACCTAATTAGTTTGCTAGCAGTAACACACTTCAAAAGAAATTTAAAAGAATATTTTGAGGCAAAAAGAAAATAATCTCAGAATGTTCAAGGTTCAGGATGGGTTGAAGAACAATATCTGTTAATTAAATACATATATCTAAATGACTATTGAACTGATAAAGTAATAATGATATCCGTGGCCTAGGGCAGCAATAAAGTGTTAAAATACACAATAAAGTATTTCGTAGCATAAAATGGGTAAATGGATATATTGCAGTTTTATATCATTATGAATTCCAAAAATAGATATTGGATTATGCTTGTAAAATGGTCTATTAATCTGGACATGATTTGGTTATGATAAGGGCATGGACTGTGCCACAGTGGGAAGGGTATTGAGCCCTGCATTTGGAGGGTGGGTTCTCAAACATAAAAAGATATGTAAAAGTACAGAACTGGAGTAGTTATGATGTTGGAGTTCTGATACACAAGGACAGGAGGCCCCAGTGAAAAGAGAAAAGCCATTCACCTGACAGTTCACAGATGGCCTTGTGGTGAGAGGCAAAGCTTAGAGGCTTCATAGTCTACAGCTGACTATGAGATTCATTTGTGTTTCCTTGTGGAGGAAACAGAGGAGTGGAGCCCAGAGAGAAATGCAGCCCAAGGAAGAGAGGAACCCAAGAAGCCTGAAACCTGGCAAGTTTTGGCAGCTGTCTTGCTCCAAAATGGGGTAACAGATTTTGGGGAAGGAAGAAACATATGCTTTATGGCCTGGCAACTGTAAGCTTCTACCCCAAATAAATACCCTTTAAAAAGAACCAGAGATTTCTGGTATTTTACATAAGCACACCTTTGGCTGACTAATTCAGGATATAAAATGTTTTAAAATAAGTTATTTGGCCAGTTAATAATAAATAATAAGTGCAGATTTGGAAAGGGAAGGAAAAGAGATATAATTTCCCTGGTAAATTTCAAAGAACATTAAGTAGTACATCTCATCCAAATAAATAGAAGAAAAATAATTGAACAAAAATAATCAGTCCAAAACAAAGTGTTCAGGATATCCTGGGTTGCCATATTGGACTATGTTCTGGAGTCACCTTACTCATGCACCTTTGGAAGGTGCATCTTTCTTATCCTTTAGAAGCCAGAAGTTTCCAGGGTAGATTTATGGCTTGGGTTTTGACCCCAAAATAAATCAAGTGCTGTATCACTTCTCCATTTCCTCGTTATGAAGTCACCAAACTAGATGGGATGCTCATTTGAAGCAAGAAGAACCATGAAAGATAGATCAAATAAATAAGAGATATTTTTGCAGTTCCAAAATTGGATGCTTAGATGATTGATGTTGGATCTTTCCTATCTTCTAATGAAAACATTCAATGCTATAAATTTCCCTCTAAGCACTCTTTGCTACACCCCACAAACTATGAAGAAGCATAGGACATTAAGAAGCATAGACAATCACATTACAAAAGGCTTGTGAGTGAAGCTATATCCACTTCCATAACACTACCGACTTAAGATGAAGGCAGAGATCGTAAGAAAGTTGGGAAAATATTTTCTGACTGCAAGCATTGATCCTCAATATAACACTTCTATGAATGTAACTTCACTTCAAAGGAATTTGCATCATGCTTGCTTAAGCATGAGGGATTCTCTATAAGGAGAAAAGAATGAAAGCAATGAGTTTTACCAGTTTGCTCCACATGATAGTCCTCCCTTTTAAGTGTAATGAGTGTGAAGTTTTCTTGGAAATTCAACCTCAAGAGATACCTGAGAATTAATCCTTCAGAGAAACCATTTGGGATTTCATGAATTTGGGAAAGCTGGAGTCACATCAAAGAAACACACAGGAGGAAAACCCTGTGTATAAAAGAAATATTGGAAATCCTTCAGCCAGGTATTAAATCTCATTGAGCATGAAATATTCATACATTAGTTAGTATTGTAATGAACATGTGAAAGCTTCCATCTGAAACAACACCTCATGGAAAATAGAAAATTCAAACTAGAGAGAAACCATAAGAGAGTCCTGAATTTAGTCTGCTCTTTACAGTTATTTTTAAAACTTCATTTTAAAAATCATACAGGGGAACAAGCATACAAATGTAATACTTGTGGGAAAATTTTCAACCTGAATAAAACCTCGTTATTCAGAAGAAAATTCTTACTGAAGAGAAATCATATATATGTGGGGAAAGCTTTAATTCAAATGCAAATCTGAGATAGAAGAGATTTCCTACTACAAAGAAACCTTATGCATGTAAGGCATGTGAATAAGCATTTAGTTAAAAATCATATCTCACAGAACATGAAAATAGGCATAGACGGCAGGACGAAATTAATGCAAAGAATGCGGAAAAGCCTTTTGCCAAAAGCAACAGTTCATTAGACATTGGAGCATTCATTCTGGAGAAAAACCCTATATTTGCAATCAATGGAGAAAAACCTTCAACCAGAAGGAAAACCTCATTAACCATCTAAGAATACATACTGGAGAGAAACCCTATGAATGTGATGGATGTGGGAAAGCTTTAATTCAGGAATCAAGCCTCATTACACACCAGAGAAGACAAACTGGAGAGAAACCATTTATATGTAAGGAATGTAGGAAAGCCTTCAGTAGCAAATCAAATCTCAATGACCATGAGAAAATTCACAATGGAGGGAAACCATATATATGTAAGGACGGTGGAATAGCCTTCAACCAGAAGCAGTATCTCATTAAACATTACAACATTCATACTTGAGAGAAACCCTGTGAATGGAATGAATGTGAATATCCAAAGTATCTCCACCTCCAGTCTATGCAACTTGTTTCCAATGTTTTAAGGAATCAGCTGTGACTGTGCAATTCAGGATGTCTTTCTCCTCTTGAAAAAGTGCACTTGCAGTTTGTTCTGAGATCTGCTACTCCCACATCTTCTTCCACACTCATCTGTGTTCCATTTTTTTTTACCACTAATTGATGCATCAGAAACTGAGATTTCTCTTAAATTATATAAACATGGGCTTTCCACTTATTTAAAATTATTCTGGTTGTTTTCACTGTTTCTTCAAACCATTATATTCTTTGTAAGCATTTAAAAAATTACCATTTTAAAAATAATGTTTCCCATTTTTTTAACATTTTCTTATGAGCACCCCAACAATTGATATTTTTTTTTTTAGTTTCTTCACCTAATTCTGATATGGATCAAGTTTAACAGCCAATGAAGTACAGTGGCCTTCTTTCTACTTAACTGCAATTTTTCTTGTAATTTTAAATCAGAAATCATCCTTTCATAATTAGACAATATACTTCTAATCGCAAGTATTTTAAGAAGTTATAAATTTTATTTATATTCTAAACCTGTACTCCAATATATTTCTCATATGTGATAGGGTGTGGGATGAATGAAAGTAGAGAATGCATGTATTTAAAACAGAAATGTGTACCTGAAAGAATCTGTCAATGCAGATAATTCTGAAGAAGGAGGAATGGGGTTGAGGCTAGAGAAAGAATTTGACTGTGTGCCATAAGAGACATAAATAAATTTTATACTCCTTGCACAAATAATTTTGTTATAATTTAAGTGAAATTATGAAAATAGTACACAATGAAATAAAACGAAGTGGTTGGTTTGAATATATTGATTTGTATCTGCAACATTACTGGAGTCCCCTATAATGGAAAAGTATGCACTCCCCTCGACCCTCTCCCCAGCTGCCTGGACAGGTATACTGCCTCCCCACACCAAGAGTGAGAACAGAGTATGAGGAGCATGGACGCAAACATTTGAAGGCCACATTCCTCTCTACACGTGTCTGGTTAGAGGGCTATAAGCACCAAAGTAGAAGATGGACTTACTGCTGCTTTCTCCCCAGTGAAGAAACTCTAGAGTGACTCACATCACTAATGAGACTGTGAGTGTTGAGAAGGGCTTTCTCCCTTTTCTCCTTTTCAGATCAAGAACCTATGATTATGGTTTTCATTGGGGCTCTGTGAGTTTCTTCCCAAACAGGACACTCCCGCTCTGGATCCGGCAAACTACATTGAACACGTGTTACATTCCAGCTTCTTAAGGTGTTCATCAGTTTCTTCCCATTCAAACCCGCCATTCCCTTCTGGGATTGAAGATGTCTGAATCATTTTCAAATCAGTTCAAAATGTGTTGAATATTTTATATTTAATTATTCTGAGAAATATCTGGCATCTGCACCCTCTGAGGTTTTCTGCAAACATGACACTATCTCACAACCTCACTTCTATTCTTGTCTGCCCTAGGTCCCATGGCTTTCTGGGATTCCTGTACTATTCACTTGGGGCACTGGTCTAATGTTGCTGATTCTGGTGATGTTATTGCTGTAGCCAATGCTTTAATGTGATTTTTGATATTTCCTTTCTGACAACAGGTTTCATCTTGCCATTGCACTTTCTTTCGCTGCCCCAAGATTGGGCAAGGTGAAGGTAGAACTGGAAGCTGGAGACCTGAGTCTGTGCCTGAGATCCAGGATGGGTACTGTAAGAGCAGCCTCTGAAGAGAGCCAACTCTGGAGGCCAAGGGAAGGAGCAAAGGGCAAAAGGAGCAGGAACAGAAAGTCTCCTCTCTTTACCCTGAGTGCTCTGCTGTACAAAGCCCCAGCACCCATGATTTTATAAGCCCCTGTCCACCTGGACAACTCCTGTCTGAGAAAGGTACATCATATTGGGGCATCTGTTACTTTAGACTTGTACCCAAACCATGTGACTCCCCTGCCTGACTCCCTGTCTTGTAGGCTTTGCTTCATCTTTCCAGTACTCATTCCCACCTAGTCTGAAGATATCCACAGTTTACAGGTGAATTCCCTGAGCAGCAGCATCACACTGCCATTTGGGAACAGGGCCCCTCTCCAAACCTGTGCCCCACCTGTTGGAGTTTGCCAAGTGTTGCCATTTCAAAATACCAGAAACAGGTTGGCTTTTATTGAAATTTATTAGGGTTAAAGCTTACAGTTCTGAGGCTGTGAAAATGTTCAAATCAAGGCATCATCAAAAATGCTATCTTAACATAAGTCTGCTGCTCCTGGACTCCACCCAAGACAACATGTTGGGCCTGCCTGTCTCTCTCTGTCTTCTCCTCCAAACTCACTTTTTCCCTGAGTTCAGCTGTGGGCCATCAGACACAATTGCTCACACATCTCCCTTCTCTTCTGGCCTGGATATCTTCATCTTCAAGCTGCTCCATGACTCCAGCCTTTGGCATCTCCCTCAGCCTCTCAGGCATTCTGTGTTTCTCCACAGTTCTAGGAGATCCTGGAACCCTCTCCCACATGACAGGGTAAATATGGCAGCATTCTTTCTCTGTGTGTTCCATGTATGAAGGACTTCAGCACAATGATTGGGATCCATCCTGGGGCCTGAAATCTAATAAGAGTCTTTAACTAAACGAAAGCAATCTTAAAATTGACCTAATCAAGAATTCCCTTATCTGAATCTAGCCAAAATATTGTACATACAAAAGGCTTACACACACAGCAATGGGTTAGTAAGAATGTGCATTCTGAGGCCCACAGAAGACACAAACGAGGACATTAATCCTGGGCACAGGGATCAGAAGGGGTCTCCTAAGTTTGGGAGAAATGAGAACTCATGAAGCAGTGGCTGTATTTTGGGTGTGGCCATCATTGAGCAAAATGTGTTGCTGAGCACCATTGCACTGGCCCCTAGAATGGGCCAAAGAAGAATTCAAAATACTGTGCTTTCTCCACCAAATCTTAGCTCCAAAATCAGGTGTGTAACTCAGAGAGGTGTGCAATTATTCACATCCCCAGAGGCAGAGCACACAGATTTTGCCTGTTGGGTGGGTGAGGAAGTAGAAGGCTGTAAAACTGAAAGCCCCAAATTTCTTCTCCAAAGAACTGATGACATTTACAACAGAATGGAGAAATTACACCCTAACATTGCTCTCAAAAGCAGTGGAGATCATAGAGGGACTGAGATTAAATTCATCACATTCCTTCAGGAATAAATTCTTATATAGATGAGGAAAAACTAATAAAGTTTGCTAGCAGCAACTCACTTTAAAAGAAATGTAAAGGAATATTCTTCAGGCAGAAAG
>JAKSZT010007426.1:218731-358802 GCA_026826555.1 Tolypeutes matacus | reverse complement strand
TTTAATAATGTATAAAGTTTACCAGGGAAATTATAACACTTTTGCTTGGCTTCCCAAATACACACTTATTACTTGTTATTGACTTGTGAAATAATGTATTTTTTATTTATTGTGGGTAAAAATTAAAATTTTCAAAATACATACCAACATTTGCAAAATGATCTATAATTATATGCGCATATATGTGTATTTCCTATAAAAATGTTATTTATATATATATATAAATATATTTTAATAGGTGCTTGGCTTCCCAAATCCACACTTATTATTTGTTATTGACTTGTGAAATAATGTATTTTAAAACATTTTATATCCAGTTTTAGTCAGCCAAAGGGGTGCTGATGCAAAATACCAGAAATCTCTTGGTCTTCATAAAGGGTATTTACATGGGGTAGAAGCTTCCAGTAACCTGGCCATAAAGCATAACTTTCTTCCTTAACCAGTCTGTTACCCTGTCTTGGAGCAAGACAGCTGCTGACATTTGCCAGGTTTCAGGTTTATTGTGTTCCTCTCTTCCCAGGGCTAGGTTACTCCCTGGGATCAGCTCCTCTGTTCCTTCCTCAAGGTCAGCTATAGTCTATGAGGCTCTCTAAGCTTTGCCTCTCTCCACAAGGCCAGCTGTCAACTGTCAGGTGAATGGCATGTCTCTTTACCCTGGGGCCTCCTGTCCTTGCTCATCAGAACTCCAACATCAAAAGCTACTCCAATTCTGTCCATTCCCATGTCTTTTTATGTTTGAGATCCCACCCACTAATGGGTGGGACTCAAGTGCCCTACGGACTGTGTCCCAGTCAATGCCCTTATCATAACTTAATCATGCCCAGATTAACAGACCAGTTTACAAGCATCATCCCATAAACATTATTGGAATTCATAACAATATCAAACTTCTACATATCCAGTTACCCATCTTATGCTCTATATTATTTTAGGGTGTATTTGAACACTTTATTGATGTCCGAGGGCATGGATATCATTATTACTTTATCCATTAAATAATCATTTAGGTATATGAATTTAATTAACATATTGTTCTTCAATCCATCCTGAATCTTGACTCTTCTGAGAATATTTTTTTCTGCCTGAAGAATATTCTTTTACATTTCTTTTAAAGTGAGTTGCTTCTAGCCTACTTTATTAGTTTTTAATCATCTGTAAATGTATTTATTTCACTTCTTCCTGAAACATTGAGATGAATTAAACCTCAGGCCATCTATGATCTCCACTGATTTTGAGAGCACCCTTAGGGTTGAACTTCTCCATTCTGTTGTAAATGTAGTCAGTTCTTTAGGGAAGAAATTAGGGGCCTTCAGTTTTACATACTGCTTCCTGCACCCCCCCCACTGGAAAATCTCTGTGCTGTGGCTCTGGGAATGGGAATGATTGCACACCTCTGAGTTACACACCTGGTTTTGGAGCTAAGATTTGGTGGAGAAAGCACAGTATATTTCGTTCTTCTTGGGACCTTTCTAGGGACCAGTGCAATGGTGGTCAGCACCCCATTTTGCTCAATGATTGCCACACCAAAAGTACAGCCACAGCTCAGCAGTTCTCATTTCTCCCAGAATTTGGAGACCCGTCCTGATCCCTGTACCCTAGGTTAATGTCATCGGTTGAGTCTTGTGTTGACCCCAGAGAAGTGTGTTCTTACTAACCTATTGCTGTGTGTGTAAGCCTTTTGTATGTAGGACACTTTGGTTAGACTCAGATAAGGGAAATTTCAATTAGGGCACATTTTGTTAGAATGCTTTAGTTTAGTTAAGGGCTTCTGATGAGTTTTCAGGCACCAGGCTGGACCCCAATCATTGTGCTGAAGTCCTACATACATGGAACACACAGAGAAGTGTGCTGCCATAATTACCCTGCCATGTTGGAGGGGTATCCAAGATCTCCTAGAGCTGTGGAGAGACACAGAAACCCTGAGATGCTGAGAGAGAGGCCAGAGGTTGTAATCATGGAGCAGATTTAAGCTGAAGACATCCTAGCCAGAGGAGAAGGGTGAAGTGTTAGCAATTGTGTCTGATGGCCCACTGCTGAGCTCTGGGAGAAAGTGAGTTTGGGGGAGAAGGCAGAGAGAGACAGGCAGGCACAACATTTTACCTTGGCAGTATTCCTGCAGCAGCTGACCCTTGCTAAGACAGGATTTTAGACCATGACTTGAGTTGGACATTTTCACAGCCTCAGACCTGTAACCTTTAAACTTAATAAATTCCAATCAAAGCCAACCTATTTCTTGTATTTTGCATTGGCAACACTGGGGAAACTGAAACAGCCGAGGACTCAGATTTAGAGAGATGCCCTGTCCCCAATCAGCAGTGTGATGCTGAGTTCAGTGATTTTACCTGTAAACTGTGGGTATTCCAGACTAGGCAGGAATGAGTATGGGTAAGATGGAGTGGGAAGTGCTCTTGGCCAGGAAGGCCTGCAAGACCCGGAGTCAGGCAGCGGTTTCACAGGGTTTGGGGACAAGTATAAAGACACAGATGCCCAAATATAATGTACCTTCCTCAGGCAGGGGTTGGCCAGGTGGGCAGGGACAGATAAAAGCATGGGTCCCGGGGCCTGGTGTAACAGAGAAATCAGGGCACACAGAGGAGTCTCCCTGCTCCTGCTCCTTTTGCCCTTCCCTCCTTCCCTTGGCCTCCAAACTGGACCCTCTGAGGAGGCTGCTCTTACTGCGAGTTCTGAGCAGGGCTTTCGCCCAGTCCTCCTTTGTGCATCCACAACCTATGATGATGGTTTTCACTGGGCTCTAAGAGTTTGGTTCCCAAACAGTCCTTCTATGGCTTGGAGAATTGAAGTGAACACTTGTTGTATTCCTGCTTCTTCAGCTGTTCATCAGCTTCTTCCCATCCAATACCTCCTTTTCTTCTGGGAGTGAAGAGGTTTGCATCATTTTGAACTCTGTTCAAAATATGAAGAAAATTTTATATTTAATTAGTCTGAGAAATATCTGACATCTGCACTCTCTGAGGTTTTCTGCAAACATGGCACTATCTCACAACCTTACTTCTATTCTTGCCTGCCCTAGGTCCCAGGAATTTCTGGGATTCCCTTAGTATTTATTAAAGTCATTGGCCAAATCTTCCTTATTCTTTTGATGTTATTGCTTTACCCAATGCTGTAACATGAATTTTTACATTTCCTTCCTGGCACCAACAGTTTTCATCATGGTATAGCCCATTTAATCTGCCCCAAGATTGGAGAAGGTGAATGTGCAACTGGAAGCAGGAGTCCTAAGACTGGGCCTGAGAACCAGGAGGGGTACTGTAAGAGCAGCTTCCTCAGAGGGTTAACCCTGGAGGCCAAGGGAAGGAGGTAAGGGCAAAAGGAGCAGGAAGAGAAAGTTAACTGTTTGTGCCCTGACTCCTGTGCTGCACCTGATCCCAGGTCCCATGCTTTTACCTGCCCCAGTCCACCTGACCGATCACTATCTGACACAGGTATATTGTACTCAGGCATAGGTGACTTTAGACCAGTACCCAAACCATGTGACTCCCCTGCCTGATTACTGTCTTGTATGCCTGCTGATTAAGACCACTTCATCCTCTGTCGTACCGGTACTCATTGCTGCGTAGTCTGGAGACACCCACAGTTTACAAGTGACTTCACTGGGAAGCAGCATCACAATGCCATTTAAGAACAGGTCAGCTCTCCAACACTGTGTCACTAACTGTGTGAGTTTGCCAAGTGCTGCCAATGCAAAATAATAGAAATAAGTTGGCCTTTACTGGAATTTATTATGGTTAAAGCTTACAGTTCTGAGGTTGTCAAAATGTCCAAATCAAGGCATCATCAAAAATGCTGTCTTAGCAAGGGTCAGCTTCTCCTGGACACCTGCCAAGGCAAAATGTTGGGCCTGCCTGACTCCCTCAGTCTTCCCTTCCAAACTTAATTTCTCTCTGAGCTCAGCAGTGGGCCATCAGACACAATTGCTCACACCTCTCCCTTCTCCTCTGGTCTGGATATCTTCAGGTTCAAGCTGCTCCATGAGAATAGCCTGTGGCCTCTCCCTCAGCCACTCAGGTTTCTGTGTCTATCCACAACTGTAGGAGATCCTGGAGCCCCCTAGCACGTGGAAGGTAAACACAGCAGCAATCTTTCTCTTTCTGTTTCTATTATGTAAGTCTTCAAAACAATGATTGTGGTCCGTCCTGGTTCCTGAAATCTAATCAGAGGCCCTTAATGAAACTAAAGCAATCTGACGAAAAATGACCTAATCAATAGGTCCCTTATCTGAATCTAACCAAAATGTCCTACATACAAAAGTGTAAACTCATAGAAATGGGTCAGTAAGAACATACTTTTGAACACTCAATGAAGGCATTAACTCAAATGAGGGCATTAACCCAGGGTACAGGGATCAGGAGTGGTCTCCCAAGTCCAGGAAAAATGGGAAGTCATGAAGCAGTGGCTGTACTTGGGGCATGGCCATCATTAAGCAAAATGGGGTGCTGACCACCAATACACTGGACCCTAGAATGTTCCCAAGATGCATTCAATATAATGTGTTTTTTCCACCAAATCTTAGCTCTGAAATCAGGTGTGTAATTTGAGAAGTGTGCCATTATTCCCATTCCCAGATCCAGAGCACACAGATTTTGCCTGTGTTCGTGGGGCAAGAAGAGGCTGTAAAACTGAAACTCCCTAATTTCTTCTCCAAAGAACTGATTAAATTACAACAGAATGGGGAATTTCAACCCTAAGGGTGCTCTCAAAAGAAGTCGAGATGGTAGAGGACCTGAGATTTAATTCATCAAAATCCTTCAGGAAGAAATGAAATACATACTGTTACAGATGTGTAAAATCAAATAATGTTGTGACTTCCAGCAAGATGGCAGACTAGTAAAATATGGGAATCTCTACTCCAGAAACATAGCTAGAGAACAGGGTGACACCACTCCAAAATAGATCTTCTAAGGTTTACAACAGCAGGGGCAGTCTGCACACCACCCAGAGGAGAGTGGGACTAAATAGAGAAATCACAATGACATAACCAGAACCATGAGTTGGAACCAACAGCTTCTCCTGCTGCCCGCACCCTCCCTGACACTCTTTAGAATTCTGGGGCCTCTGGGCCTGTGACTACAGACAAAGGGGGCTCCAGGGATCTACCACTCCCGGAAAGGAGAGAGAGAGAGGGACACAGCCTTAGGCTGACTCAGGTTCTGACCTGCAAATTTGGCCTGTGGAACCCCATGGACACTTCCACATGGCGGTTTTCCCTGGGACCTTAGGAAGGACTGGAGAAATCCGACCCTCACCACCTCCCTTTCTTCTAGCCTGGACTAATTGTTGATGACTCCACAGGAGAGGGGAGAGAAAGGTTGGAGGTGACCCTGCTTTGACTAACAGGTTTGGCCTATCCTGTCCTGAGAGCCCTTCCAGGCCAGGAGCAGCTGCACCATTGTTTGCCTTGGAGCCTGCAAGGGGCTAAAATATAGAAACCTCCCAATCTGCTCTGCTATTAACAGGGACTGATTGTTGAGGATTCAGAGGGGAGAGTAAATATTTCCTAGCTGGGAAAGGGAGGGGGCTACCAGAGAAGACTGGAGAACTGTGTCATAAAGTTTGAATTACAAGGCTCTTAGCCCCCAGACAGTAAGTTCTACCACATTGATCTGGTCTGTCTCACAAAAATTACACTCTGACCAGGCATTGAATTGTGAGCTGCCAATGAGCACCATATCCTGGCAGACCAAGGAAGTGCAAATAAGAAAATTAATAAGCACGAGAGGATTTTCCTGGCCTCTATAGCCTCCCTGCCCAAGGCCCTAGGAAAAGAAACTATAACCAATAACTGGTTCCAGTGCCCAGTTTTGAGCAACCACCAAGACAATCCTAACAGTCAAGTATGAGCAAAAATTAAAGAGTTTTGGTAGCTCACAGCCTCCTGCCACTAAAACCCTATTAAAGAGAAAGAGATAGAGCATCTAAGTAAAATACAACCTAATCAGATGCCTAAACACCAGCAAAAATTATGAGCCATACTAAGAAAATCGAAGACATCGCTCAAGAAAAGAAATACATCAAAGTACTAGAAGACCTGTAGAATTTGAGAGAACTAATCAGTGAGATGAGCACAAATTTCCAAAATCAAATTTTTGAGATGAATGAATATATAGTTAAATAGATAAATGACAAGAAGATGACAATGAGGGAATGAAAGAATAATTTGAAATCCTGAACAGAAAAGTAATGGAGTTCATGGGAATGAAAGACACAACACGTAGTCAAAAACACATTATAGGCATACAACACAGACTCGAAATGATAGAAGAAAGAATAAGTGATACTGAAGACAGATCAGCTAAAATTGAAGAGAGACTAGAACAGAGAGAAAAAAGAATGGAAAAATTGAGCAGGGGCTCAGAGAGTTGAATGACAACACGAAACACAACAACAAATGAGTCATGGGAGTTCCAGAAGGGGCAGAGAAAGGAAAGGGGTCAGAAAGAGTATTGGAGGAAATAATAGCTGAAAATTCCCAACTCTCACAAGGCAAAGAAACTTACATAACAAAGAAGCATACCATACCCCAATGAGAATAAATCCAAATAGACCCATGCCAAGGCACATACTATTCAGAATGTCCAATGTAAAAGATAAAGAAAAAGTTCTCAAAGCAGCAAGAGGGAAGCAAGCGATCACGCACAAAGGATGCCTAGTAAGACTTAATGCAGATTTCTCTTCAGAAACCATGGAGGCGAGAAGACAGTTGTATGATACAAAAAGGAAACTAAAAGAGAAAAACTGCCAGCTGAAATTTCTTTATCCAGCAAAACTGTCCTTCAAATATGAAGGTGAGTATAAAATATTCACAAAGAAACAGAATCTAAGAGAGTTTACAAAAAAGAATCCACCTTCACAGGAAATATTAAAGGAAGACTTAGAATCTGAAAGAAAAAGACAGGAGAGTGAAGGTTGGAGGAGGGTATAGAAAAAAGAAAAGCAGAAAGGATAACCAAAAGAGTAAAAAGAGAGACAAAAACAAGATGGCATATGAAAACAAAACAATACAATGGAGGAAATAAATAGTGCATGCTCAGTAATATCATTGAATATGAATGGATTAAATTCCCCAATCAAAAGATACAGACTGACAGAATGGATAAAAAAACATGAGCCATCCATATGCTGCTTACAATAAACCCACATCAGACCCAGGGATACAAACCGATTGAAAGTACTAGGTTGGAAAATGATACTCCACACTAATAGTAAACCAAAAGAGCAGGGGTAGCTATACTAATATCAGACAAAACAGACTTTAAATGCAAAAAAGTGATAAGAGATAGGGAAGGCCATTATACATTAATAAAAGGGATGATTCTCCAGGAAGTTATAACAGTCATAAATACCTATGCACCTAACCAGAGTGCCCCAAAATATATGAGCCAAACTCTGGCAAAACTGAATAATTGTCAGATACATCAACAACCCTCTCACATCATTAGATAGAACAACTAGACAGAAGATCAACAAGGAAACAGAAAACTTGAACAATACGATAAACAAGTTAAACCTAACAGATATATACAGAACACTGCATCCAAACTCAGCAGGTTATACATTCTTCTCAAGTGCCCATGAATCTTTCTCCAGGATAGAACACATGTTAGGTCACAATTCAGCTCTCAATAAATATAAAAACATTGAAATTATACAAAGCACCTTCTCAGATCATAATGGAATGAAACTAGAAATCAATAACAGACAGGAAAAAAAGGAAATTTGGAAATGTGTGGCGATGGAACAACACATTCCTAAATATTCGGTGGGTCAAACAAGAAATTACAAGTAAAATCAATAAATATGTTGAGACAAATGAAAAGGAGAATACAACATATCAAAACTTATGGGACACAGCGAAGGCAGTCTTGAGAGGGAAATTTATAGCCCTAAATGGCTCTATTAAAAACCAAGAAAGAGCTAAACTCAAAGATATAATTGAACAACTAGAGAAACTAGAAAAAGAACAGCTAACCAATCCTAAAGCAAGCAGAAGGAAATAAATAATAAAGATTAGAAAAGAAATAAATGAAATTGAGAACAAAAACAATAGAGAAAATCAACAAAACCAAAAGCTCATTCTTTGGGAAGATCAATAAAATTGACAACCCCCTCGCTAAACTACCAAAGAAAAAATTAGAGAAGATGAAAATAAACACAATCAGAAACGAAAGGGGGGAAATTACTAATGACCACACAGAAATAAAAAGAATCAGAAGAGGATATTATGAGAAACTGTGTGCCAGAAACCAGAAAACCTAGATGAAGTGGACAAATTTCTAGAAACACATAACTACCTACACTGATGCTACAAGAAATACAAGAACTTAACAAACAAATCACAATTTAGGAGATTGAATCCATCATCAAAAATCTCCCAGCAAAGGAAAGTTCAAGACCAGATGGCTTCACAGGTTTATTCTACCAAGCATTTCAAAAAGAATTAACACATATCTTGTTAAGCACTTCCAAAAAATTGAAGATGAGAGAAAATTATCCAACACGTTTTATGAAGCCAATATCACCCTATACCAAAGCCATATAAACATTCCACAGGAAAAGAAAATTACAGACCAATGTTTCTAATGAACATAGACGCAAAAATTCTCAGCAAAATACTTGCAAATCGAATCCAACAGCATATCAAAAGACTTACACATCATGAAGATGTGGGCTTTATTCCTGGTATGCAAAGTTGGTTCGACATAAGAAAATCAATCAATGTAATACACCACATTATCAAATTGAAGGAAAAGAAACACATGACCATCTCAATAGATGCAGAAAAATCATTTGACAAAATCCAATATCCTTTTTGGATAAAAATACTCAAAAGATAGGAATAAAAGGAAAATTCCTCAATATGATAAAAGGCATATACAAAAAAATCCACAGCCAACATCATACTCAATGGGGAAAGGTTGAAAGCTTTCCCTCTAAGATCGGGAACAAGGCAAGAATGCCAATCGTCAACATTGTTATTCAACATTGTGCTAGAAATTCTAGCTAGGGCCATTAGAAAAGACAAAAAAATTTAAAGGAATCCAAATAGGAAAAGAGGAAGTAAAACTCTCACTCTTTGTGCATGACATGGTCTTGTACTTAGAAAATACTGAAGTATCCACGACAAAGCTACTTGAACTAATAAATGAATTCAGCGAAGTGGCAGGATACAAGATCAACACGCAAAAATTGGTAATGTTTTGTACACTACTACTGAACAAGCTGAGGAGGAAATCAGGAGGAAAATTCCATTTCAATAGCATCAAAAAGACTCAAATACCTAGGAGTTAATTTAACCAAAGAAGTAGAGGACCTATATGCAGAAAACTACAAAACAGTGCTGTAAGAAATGAAAAAAGACGTAAACAAATGGAAAGACATTCCGTGTACATGGATTGGAAGAATAGATACCGTGAAGATGTAAATTTTGCCCAAACTGATTTACAGATTCCATGCAATACCAATCAAAATCTCAATAGCTTACTTTACAGAATTAAAGAAGACAATTACCAAATTCATCTGGAAGGTGAAGTACACCCGAATAGCCAAAAGCAATCTCAAAAAGAAGGGCAATGTGGGAGGAATTTCACTGCCTGACCCTGAAACATATTACAAAGTGACAATGGTCAAAACAGGATGGTACTGGCATAAAGATGGACACATGGAACAGTGGAATAGAATTGAGAACCCAGAAATATACCCTTACCTATACAGTCAACTGGTTTTTCACAAAACTGCCAAGCCCACATTAATGGGAAAAAAGTCTTTTCAACAAATGGTGTTGGGAGGACTGGATATCTATACTGAAAAGAATGAATGAGGACCCCTATCTCTCCCCCTATACAAGAATCAACACAAAATGGATCAAGGATCTAAATATAAGTGCCAGTACCATAAAACTACTAAAAGAAAATATAGGGAAACATCTTCAAGACCTTGTAATAGGTAGTGGTTTCTTGGACCTTACACCCAAAGAACGTTTAACAAAAGAAAAAATAGATAAATGGGTCTTCCTCAGAATTAAACACTTTTGCACCTCACAGGACTTTGTCAGAAATGTGAAAAGTCAGCCAACTCAATGGGAAAAATTTTGGGAAATCACATATCTTATAAGGGTTTAATTCCCAGGATATATATGAAGAGATGTTACAACTCAATAATAAAAACACAAATGACCCAAATAGAAAATGGGGAAAAGATTTGAATAGACATTTCTCCAAAGAAGAAATACAAATGGCAAAAAAACACATGAAGAAATGTTCAATATTACTCATAATTAGGGAAATACAAATCAAAACTACAATGAGATATCATTTTACAACTATCAAAATGGCCACTATTGAAAAGACAGGGAACTATAAGTGTTGGAGAGGATGTGGAGAGATAGGAACACTTCTTCACTGTTGGTGGGAATGTAGAATGATACACCCACTTTGGAGAACTGTTTGGCAGTTCCCAAAGAATTTGAATGTAGACTTTCCACGTGACCCTGCAATACCACTACTGGGTATATGCCCAGAAGAACTGAGAGCAGTGACACGAACAGACATCTGCACACTCATGTTCATAGCAACATAATTCACCATCGCCAAAAGTTGGAAACAACCCAGGTGTCCATCAACAGAGGAATGGATAAACAAATCGTGGTCTATACACATGATGGAATATTATGCAGCTGTAAGAAGAAATGAAGTCATAAAACATTTTGCAACATGGATGAACCTGGAGGACATTATGTTGAGGGAAGCAAGCCTGACACAAAAGGACAAATAGTGTATGAATGCATTACTATGAACCAAATATATTGTGTACCATCTTGATTGATCCAAAACGAAAAAATTTATATGCATCCTTTACTGTTAATTGAGAAATGTACATATTTATTCATCTGTGTTTTCTTTTTAGTTTTTAATTGTTTATATTTTCAATTATTAAATGTACAAATAAAGTTTCAAAAATATAAAAAAATAAACAGATCAACAACAAAAAATAAATTGATTAGTTTGCTAGCAGTAACACACTTTAAAAGAAACTTAAAATAATATTTTCAGGCAAAAAGAAAATAATCTCAGAATATTCAAGGTTCAGGATGGATAGAAGAACAATATCTGTTAATTAAATACATATATCTAAATGAGTATTGAATGGATAAAGTAATAATGATATCCGTGGCCTAGGGCATCAATAAAGTGTTAAAATACACCATAAAATATTACGTAACATAAGATGGGTAAATGGATATATTGCAATTTTATATCATTATGAATTCCAAATATAGATATTGGATTATGCTTGTAAACTGGTCTGTTAATCTGGACATGATTAAGTTATGATAAGGGCATAGACTGTGCCACAGTCAGTAGGGTATTGAACCCCGCATTTGCAGGTGGATTCTCAAACATAAAAAGACATGGAAGAGTACAGAACAGGAGTAGTTATTATGTTGGAGATCTAAAGCACAAAGACAGGAGGCCCCAGGGAAAAGAGAAAAGGCATGCAACTGACAGTTCACAGATGAACTTGTGGTGAGAGGCAAAGCTTAGAGAGCTTCACAGTCTACAGCTGACCTTGTGGAGGAAACAGAGGAGCTGAGCCCAGAGAGAAATGCAGCCCTGGGAAGTGAGGAATCCAAGGAGCCTGAAACTTGGCAAGTTTTGGCAGCTGTCTTGCTCCAAAATGGGGTAACAGATTTTGGGGTAGAAATAAACATATGCTTTATGGCATGGTAACTGTAAGCTTCTACCCCAAATAAATACCTTTTAACATGACCCAGATATTTCTGGTATTTTACATAAGCACACCTTTGGCTGACTAATGCAGGATATAAAATGTTTTAAAATAAGTTATTTGGCCAGTCAATAATAAATAATAAGTGCAGATTGGGAAAGGCAAGCAAAAGAGATATAATTTCCCCAGTAAATTTCAAAGAATATTAAATAGTACATCTCATCCAAATAAATAGAAGAAAAATAATTGAACAAAAAAAATCAGTCCAAAACAAAGTGTTCAGGATATCCTGGGTTGCCATGTTGGCCTATGTTCTGGGGTCATCTTACTCATGCACCTTTGGAAGGTGCACCTTTCTTATCCTTTAGAAGCCTGAAGTTTCCAGGGTAGATTTATGTCCTGGGTTTTGTCCCCATGGTAAATCAAGTGCTGTATCACTTCCCAATTTCCTCGTTATGAAGTCACCAAACTAGATGGGATGCTCATTTGAAGCAAGAAGAACCATGAAAGATAGATCAAATAAATAGGAGATATTGTTGCAGTTCCCAAATTGGATGCTTAGATGATTGATATTGGATCTTTCCTATCTTCTAATGAAAACATTCAATGCTATAAATTTCCCTCTAAGCACTCTTTTGCTACACCTCGCAAACTATGAAGAAGCATAAGACATTAAGAAGCATAGACAACCACATTACAAAAGGCTTGTGAGTGAAGTTATATCCACTTCCACAACACTACAGACTTAAGATGAAGGCAGAGAATGTAAGAACGTTGGGAAAATATTTTCTCTGACTGCAAGAATTGTTCCTCAATATAACACTTCTATGAATGTAACTTCACTTCAAAGGAATTTGCATCATGCTTACTTAAGCATGAGGGATTCTATGTAAGGAGAAAAGAATGAAAGCAATGAGTTTTACCAGTTTGCACCACATGATAGTCCTCCCTTTTAAGTGTAATGAGTGTGAAGTTTTCTTGTAAATTCAACCTCAAGAGATACCTGAGAATTAAACCTTCAGAGAAACCATTTGGGATTTAATGAATTTGGGAAAGCTGGAGTCACATCAAAGAAACATACAGGAGTAAAACCCTATGTATAAAAGGAATATTGGAAATCCTTCATCCAGGCATTAAATCTCATTGAGCATGAAATATTCATACATTAGTTAGTATTGTAATGAACATGTGAAAGCTTCCATCTGAAACAAAACGGAATGGAATATAGAAAATTCAAACTATAGAGAAACCATATGAGTGTCCTGAATGTAGTCTGCTCTTTACAGTTAATTTTAACTCTTCATTTTAAAAATCATACAGGGGAACAAGCATAGAAATATAATACTTGTGGGAAAACTTTCAACCTGAATAAAACCTCATTATTCATCAGGAAATTCTTACTGAAAAGAAATCATATATAGGTGGGGAAAGCTTTAATTCATATGTCAAATCTGAGATACAAGAGATTTCCTACTGCAAAGAAACCTTATGCATATAAGGCATGTGAAAAAGCCTTTAGGTAAAAATCATATCTCACAGAACATGAAAATATGCATAGACAATTTATATATATCATTTTGCAAATGTTTGTATGTATTGTGAGAATTTTGATTTTTACCCACAATAAAAATAATTTTTTTAAAAAAATTAATGCAAAGAATGCAGAAAAGCCTTCTGCCAAAAGCAACAGTTCATTAGACATCAGAGCATTCATTCTGGAGAAAAACCCTATATATGCAATCAATGTGGGAAAACCTTCAAACAGAAGGAAAACCTCATTAACCATCTGAGAATACATACTGGAGAGAAACCCTATGAATGTGATGGATGTGGGAAAGCTTTAATTCAGGTATCAAGCCTCATTACACACCAGAGAAGACAAACTGGAGAGAAACCCTATATATGTAAGGAATGAACGAAAGCCTTCAGTAGCAAATCAAATCACAATGACCATGAGAAAATTTATAATGGAGGCAAACCATATATATGGAAGGAATGTGGAATAGCCTTCAGCCAGAGGCAGTATCTCATTAAACATTACAACATTCATACTGGAGAGAAACCTTGTGAATGGAATGAATGTGAATCTCCAAAGTATCTCCACCTCCAGTCTGTGCAACTTGTTGCCAATGTTTTAAGGAACTGGCTGTGGCTGTGACTGTGCAATTTAGGATGTCTTTCTCCTCTTGGAAAAGTGCACTTGCAGTTTGTTCTGAGATCTGCTACTCCCACATCTTATTCCACACTCATGTGTGTTCAATTTGTTTCCACTAAGTGATGAATCAGAAACTGAGATTTTTCTTAATTTATATAAAGATGGCTTTCCACTTATTTCAAATTATTCTGGTTGTTTTCACTGGTTCTTCAATCCATTACATTCTGTGTAAGCATTTAAAAAATTACCATTTTAAAACTAATGTTTCCCATTTTTTTAGCATTTTCTTATAAGGCACCCCAACAATTGATATTTTTTTGAGTTTCTTCACCTAATTTTTATGTGGATCAATTTTAACATCCATTGAAGTACAGTGGCCTTCTTTCTACTTAACTCCAATTTTCCTTGTAATTTTAAATCAGAAATCATCCTTTCATAATTAGACAATATACTTCTAATCACAACTAGTTTAAGAAGTTAGAAATTTTATTTATATTCTTAACCTGTACTCCAATATATTTCTCATATGTGATAAGGTGTGGGATGAATGAAACCAGAGAATGCATGTATTAACAAACAGAAATGTGTACCGGAATGAATCTGTCAATGCAGATAGTTCTGAAGAAGGAGAAATGGGGGTTGAGGTTAGAGAAGGCATTTGACTGTGTGTCATAAGAGACATAAATAAATTTTATACTCTTTGCACAAATAATTTCGTTATAATTTAAATGAAATTACAAAAATAGTACACAATGAAATCAAACAAAGTGGTTGGTTTGAATATATTGATTTGTATCTGCAACATTACTGGGGTGAGGGGAACCCTCTCCCTTTGCTAAAAGAGACCCTATAATGGAAAAGTACACACTCCCCTCGACCCTCTCCCCAGCTGCCTGGACAGGTATACACCTCCACACCAAGAGTGAGCACGGAGTACGAGGAGCATGGACGCGAACATGTGAAGGCCACATTCCTCTCTACACGTGTCTGGTTAGAAGGCTATAAGCACCAAAGTAGAAGACGGACTTACTGCTGCTTTCTCACCAGTGAAGACACGCTAGAGTGACTCACATCACTAATGAGACTGTGAGTGTTGAGAAGGGCTTTCTCCCTTTTCTCCTTTGCAGATCAAGAACCTATGATGATGGTTTTCATTGGGGCTCTGTGAGTTGGTTCCCAAACAGGACACTCCCTCTCTGGCTTGGGTGAACTACAATGAACCCGTGTTAAATTCCAGCTTCTTAAGGTGTTCATCGGTTTCTTCCCATTCATCCCCTCCATTCTCTCCTGGGATTGAAGATGTCTGGAACATTTTCAACTCAGTTCAAAATGCGTTGAATATTTTATATTTAATTATTATGAGAAATATCTGGCATCTGCACCCTCTGAGGTTTTCTGCAAACATGGCATTATCTCACAACCTCACTTCTCTTCTTGCCTGCCCTAGGTCCCAAGACTTTCTGGGATTCCTGTAGTATTCACTTGGGTCACTGGTCTAATGTTGCTGATTCTGGTGATGTTATTGCTGTAGCCAATGATGTAATTTGATTTTTGACATTTCCTTCCTGACAACAACAGGTTTCCATCTTGCCATTGCACTTTCTTTAGCTGTCCCAAAATTGGGGAAGATGAAGGTAGAACTGGAATCAGGAGACCTGAGTCTGTGCCTGAGATCCAGGATGGGTACAGTAAGAGCAGCCTCTGCAGAGGGTCAAATCTGGAGGACAAGGGAAGAAGCAAAGTGCAAAAGGAGCTGGAGCAGAAAGTCTCCTCTTTGTGCCCTGACTGCTCTGCTATACCAAACCCCAGCACCCATGATTTGATAAGCCCCTGCCCACCTGGACAACCCCTGTCTTTGGAAGGTACATCATATTGGGGCATCTGTACTTTAGACTTGGACCCAAACCATGTGACACCCCTGCCTTACTCCCTGTCTTGTAGGCTTTCCTGGCCAAGAGACTTCCCCCCGCTGCATCTTTCCGGTACTGATTCCCACCTACTCTGAAGATATCCAGAGTTTACATGTGAATTACCTGAGCAGCAGCATCACACAGCCATTTGGGAACAGGGCCCCTCTCCAACACTGTATCCCCAGCTGTTTGAGTTTGCCAAGTGTTGCCATTTCAAAATACCAGAAACAGGTTGGCTTCTATTGAAATTTATTAGGGTTAAAGCTTACAGTTCTGAGGCTGTGAAAATGTCCAAATCAAGGCACCATCAAAAATGCTATATTAACATAGGTCGATTGCTCCTGGACTCCAGCCAAGATAAAATGTTTGGCCTGCCTGTCTCTCTCTGCCTTCTCCTCCAAACTCACTTTTTCCCTGAGCTCAGCTGTGGGCCATCAGACACAATTGCTCACACATCTCCCTTCTCTTCTTGCCTGGATGTATTCATCTTCAAGCTGCTCCATGATTCCAGCCTTTGGCATCTCCCTTAGCCTCTCAGGCATTCTGTGCTTCTCCACAGTTCTATGAGATCCTGGAACCCTTTCCCACATGACAGGGTATATGTGGCAGCACTGTTTGTCTGTGTGTTCCATGTATGTAGGGCTTCAGCACAATGATTAGGATCCATCCTGGGGCCTGAAATCTAATGAGTCCTTAACTAAACTAAAGAAATCTTAAAAAAGGGATCTAATAAAATGTTTCCTTACCTGAATCTAACCAAAATATTGTACATACAAAAGGCTTACAGAAACAGCAATTGGTTAGTAAGAATGTACATTCTGAGGTCCACACAAGACACAAACGAGGACATTAATCCAGGGCACAGGGATCAGGAGGGGTCTCCTAAATCTGGGAGAAATGTGAACTCATGAAGCAGTGGCTGTATTTTGGGTGTGGCCATCATTGAGCAAAATGGGTTGCTGAGCTCCATTGCACTGGCCCCTAGAATGGGTCCAAGAAGAATTCAACATACTGTGCTTTATTCACCAAATCTTAGCTCCAAAATCAGGTGTGTAACTCAGAGAGGTGTGCCATTATTCCCATCCCCAGAGGCAGAGCACACAGATTTTGCCTGTCGGGTGGGTGAGGAGGTAGAAGGCTGTAAAACCAAAAGCCCCAAATTTCTTCTCCAAAGAACTGATGACATTTACAACAGAATGGAGAAATTACACCCTAATATTGCTCTCAAAAGCAGTGGAGATCATAGAGTGACTGAGATTTAATTTATCACAATCCTTCAGGAATAAATTCTATTATAGATGAGGAAAAATAATAAAGTTTGCTAGCAACAACTCACTTTAAAAGAAATGTAAAGAATATTCTTCAGGCAGAAAGAAAATAATCTCAGAAGATTCAAGATTCAGGAAGGATGGGAGAACAATATCTGTTAATTAAATTCATATATCTAAATGACAATTGAATGAGTAATGTAATAATGTTATCCGAGGCCTAGGACTTCAATAAAGTGTTAAGATACACCACAAAATAATATAAAGCATAATATGTGTCAATGGATATGTAGCAGTTGGATATCATTATGAATTCCAAAAATAGATATTGGATTATGCTTGTAAACTGGTCTGTTAAACTGGGCATGATTAAGTTAAGATAAGGGCATATACTGGGGCACAGTTGGTAGGGCATTGAGTCCCACCCATTGGTGGCTGGGGTCCCAAACATAAAAAGACATGGAAAAGGACAGAGCTGGAGTAGTTTTTGATGTTGGAGTTCTGATGCGCAATGACAGAAGGCCCCGCAAAAACAGACAAGCCTTTAACCAGACAGTTCACAGCTGGCCTTGTGGAGAGAGGCAAAGCTTAGAGTGCCTCATAGTCTACAGGTGACATTGTGGAGGAAACCAAAGATCAGAGCCCAGAGAGGAACACAGCCCTGGGAATAGAGGAACCCAGGAAGCCTGAACCCTGGCAAATATTGGCAGCTGTCTTGCTCCAAGATAATTTAACAGACTTTGGTGAAGGAAGAAACTTATGCTTTTTAGCATGGAAACTGTAAGTTTCTACCCCAAATAAATACCCTTTATAAACAACAATAGATTTCTGGTATTTTGCATCAGCACTCCTATGGCTGACTAATACAGGATATAAAATGTTTTAAGATATATTTATAGCAAGTCAATAATAAATAATAAGTGCAGATTTGGAAAGGCAAGCTAAAGTGTTATAATTCCCCTGGGAAACTTTCAGGAATATAAAATACTGCATCTCATCCGAATAAAAAGAAGAAAAAAAGTTGAACAAAAATAGTCTCAAACAAAGTATTCAGGATTTCCTTGGTTGCCATTTTGGCCTTTGTTCTGGGGCCACCTTTCTTGTGCATCTTTCAAAGCTAAACTTTTCTTATCCTTCAGAAGCCTGAAGATCCAGGGTTGACTTATGGGGTGTTGTTTTGTCCCCATCATAAATCAAATGCTTTATCTCTTCTGAATTACCAGCTATGAGTACACAATCTGGATGTGATACTCATTTGAAGCAAGAAGAGCCATGAATGATATAACAAATAAAAAGGAGATATTTTTGTGCTTCCCAAATTGTACACTTAGATGATTGATATTGGATCTTTCCTCTTTTCTAATGAATGCATTCAATGCTATAAATTTCCCTCTGATCACTGCTTCTGCTGCACCCCACAAACTCTGAAGAATCATAGGACTTTAAGAAACAGAAAGAACCACGTAACAAAAGGCTTGTGAGTGAAGGTATATTCACATCCACAATGGTACACTCTTAAGTTGTAGGCAGAGAATATAAGATTCTGATGTGGATTCAAGTTTAACAGCCACTGAACTGCAGTGACCTGCTTTCTACTTCCTTCAAATTTTCCTTATTATTTTAAATCGGAAATCATCCTTTCATAATTATATGATATGCTTCTATTCTCAAGTATTTTAAGAAGTTAGAAAATTTATTTATATTCTTAAGTTTTACTCCAATAATTTTCTCAAATGAGATAGGTTTTGGGATGGGTGATACTAGAGAATTCATGTATTTACAAACAGAAATGTGTACCCAAAATTATGTGCCAATGCAAATAAATCTGAGGAAGGAGGAATAGGTGTTGATGCTAGAGAAAGAGTTTTACTGTTTGTAATAACAGACATAAATTATTTTTATACTCTTTGCATGGATAATTTAGTTATAATTTAAAAGAAATTATGAAAATAGTATACAATGAAATCATCAAAGTGGTTGATTTGAAGATATTGTTTTGTATCTGCAACATTATGGGGGGGCACTACCCCTCACCATTTGAAAATACTGTCTCCCATAAAGGAAAAGTGCTCACTCTCCTCCAACCCCTCCCCAGCTGCCAGGGCACATGGACGCCTGCCTCAGCAAGGGTGAGCATGGGGATGAGGAACATGGACTGTGTCTGTGTGAAATCCACACTGATCCCTACACATGTCTTGGTTAGAGGGCTGTTAGCACGACAAGATAAGACATACTTCCTACTGCTTACTCCCCAGTGAAGAAACACTGGAGTAAGTCACATCCCTAACTGAGGCTGTGAGTCCTGAGCAGGCCTGTCTCCCTGTCCTCCTTTGACAATTCAGAACCTATGATGATGGTTTTCATTGGGGCTCTCAGAGCTTGGTTCCCAATCAGGACATTCCCTCTCTGGCTTCAGGAACTTGCAGTGAACACGTGTTACAGTCTTGCTTCTTCAGTTGTTCATCAGCTTCTTCCCATCCAACCCCTCTGTTCTCTTCTGGGATTGAATAAGTCTGCATCATTTTCAACACTGTTAAAAATGTGTTGAAAATTTAATATTAACTTAGTATGAGAAATATCTGGTATCGGCACCCTCTGAGGTCTTCTGCAAATATTACACCCTCTCACCACACTTCAATTCTTGTCAACCATATGTCCCAGGATCTTCTGGGATTTCTGTACTATTTTTTAGGATCACTGGCCTAATGTTGTTCATTCTGGTGATGTTATTGGTGTAGCCAATGCTGTAATGTGAATTTTTACATTTCCTTCCTGACACCAACATGGTTCATCTTGGCATTGCTGTTTTTTAGCTGCCCCAAGATTGGTGAAGTTGAATGTAGGACTGGAAACAGGACAGCTGAGTCTGTGCCTGAGACCCAGAAGTGGTACAGTAAGAACAGCCTCCTCAGAGGGTCAAAGTTGGATGCCAAGGGAAGGAGGGAAGGGCAAAAGGAGCAGGAGCAGGAGGTCTCTTCTCTGTGCCCTGACTCCTCTGCTGTACCAGACTCCAGGACTAATGTTTTTACCTGCCACTGCCCATAGCCCAACCACTCCTGAGCCATGTACATCATAGTGGGGTATCCTTGACTTTATACATTTCACCAAACAATGTGAAACCCCTGCCTGACTCCCTGTCTTGCAGGACTTGCTGGCCAAGAGCACTTCACCTTCCATCTTACCAGTACTCAATCCTGTTTAGTCTGGAGACACCCACAGTTTACAGGTGAATTCACTGGACAGCACGATAAAACTGACTTTTGGGAACAGGGCTGCTCTCCAACCCTGGGAGACTTGATTGCTTGTGTCAGGGGCTGCATAGGCTATAAAGCTTAAAATACTTTGTATCTGATGCTGTAAAAAAATCATCAACTCTGTATTATTGTATTGACAGAAATTTGACTTGATTTCAGTTTTATATTCTTGCAAATAATGCTACTGTGAAAACTTTTGCTCATGCCTTTGTGTGGATGTTTGCTAATTTCTCTTGGATATAAAACTAAGAATTCAAAAAAAAAATGGTGTCTTAACAAGGGTCGGCTTCTGCTGGACTCCACCCAAGGTAAATGTTCAGCCTACCTGTCTCTCTCTGCCTTCTCCTTCAAACTCACTTTGTCCCTGAGCTCAGCAGTGCACCATCAGACACAATTGTTCACATGTCTCCCTTATCCTCTGGCCTGGATGTCTTCAGATTCAAGCTGCTCCATGACTCCAGCCTCGGGCCTCTCCCTTAGCCTCTCAGGATTTCTGTGTCTCTCCACAGCTGTAGGAGATCCTGAAGCCATCTCCAACATGGCAGCATTCTTTCTTTGTGTGTTCCTTGTATGTAGGATTTCTGCACAATGATTGGGGTCCATCCTGGTGCCTGAAATCTAATCCAAGGCCCTCAAGTAAACTAAAGCATTCTAACAAAATGTGAGCTAATTGAAGTGTCCCTTATGTGAATCTAACTAAAATGTCCTACATAGGAAAGGCTTACACACCAAGCAATGGGTTAGTTAGAACATACTTTTCCAGGGTCCACACAAGACTCAAAGGAGTGTTTTAAACCATGGCACAGGGATCAGGAGGATCTACTTAGTCTGGGAGAAATGGGAGCTCATAAAGCAGTGTCTGTACTTTGGGTTTGGCAATCATTGAGCAAAATGGTGTGCTGACCACTGTTGCACTGTGAAGTGGAATACTTCCTATAAATAACAATTCCCAGGAGAAAAATTTCAGGGAAACTTTATTAACGGCCAGGACGTGCTCTTTAGTAAGAGTCACACCTAAAATCTGGAGGCTGAAGCCTTTATACACTTTCTTCCCGTGCACGCCAAACTTTCCTGAGCATGGCAAGAGACAGGAATGGTATGTTTAAACGTATATATTTCTATATAGGTTTCTGAGGAAAGCACGCAAGCAGAGTTACAAAAGTGGATATTTGAGATTAGCATCTCAGTGTGGGGCGGGGAGTGTTTTACCTTTTCCCAGCATGAGTGGCACCATTCCGGCATTAGGCCTGCCATTTCCCCACTAGGTCTGGATGGGTGTCAGGGGTTTTAACGACCACACATATTTTATAAGCTTGGGGTTCCTGCTGGGGAGAATTGGTGTGGTCTTGTTTCCTTTTCATTCCCTACTCCTGTAATGGCATTGGTCAAACCATTGACTGTGCGTCAGTAAAAAGAGGCGTGTTTTGAGAGTGTAGCACCATTAGTTTTACTGCCTGTATTTTTTTTGAACATAGCAAGTGAGACAGTTAATGAAAAGAGGGTCCACTAGAAATCCCAGCATAATGAGGACAAGTGCGACTGCAGCAGCAGTGATTAAGGTTGTTAGCCATGGAGACCACGAATATAGGCTTTCATACAAGTTTGTACTTTTTGTTCTGAGTTCTTCTCATTCCAGTGGCCTCTTTCTGACTAATGAGAAGATTTCCTTTATCACTCCTGAGTGCTTAGCATAGAAACAGCAGGTTTCACTGAGGGCTATACATACTCCTCCCTGTTTTAAGAATAATAGGTCTAACCCACGCCTGTTTTGCAGAACCATTTTGGCCAAAGAGTATAAGGAATTTTCAAGATGACTAACTGATTTTTCTAACACTTTTAGGTATAAGTCAAATTTAGTGGATAAGGTGTTAAAATTTCCTTTACCAGTGATCATGGCTGCCATTCCCAAGGCTGCTGCCCCCCCCATCCCAAGCCCAACCATAATGGGAACAAGAAAGGAATTTGTTTAAAACAACTCATAGTGCTAAAATGCTCACAGCTTCCTTCACCTGAATACCAGTATTCATGTGGGATGATATGCACCAGGATGCAAATGACTGGGTTTTTCAGTCTTAGATTGTGACAAGGTTTGGGGGGAGAGACAAAGGTTGATTTCTTGGGTATAGGCAAACCAGGTGCCTTTGGGGGCTTTACAATAATATGTTTCATCAATTTCTTCAGAGAAAACAATTGATGAAAAGTGGGGGCCGAGGAATATGCATTGATTTTGCTTGAGGAGGGGAAGAAACAGGTGCTGTAACCTTCTAAGTCCCCCAGAGTTATTATTGCCTCATGAACCCCTTACATAACCTTTGGCTCTCATTTGCTGATATCTTTTATTTTCACTGAACAGGACAACTTCGACTTGTATTTTTTTTAATTCTTTTTTTTTTTTTTTATTGTGGGTAAAAATCAAAATTTTCAAAATACATCCCAATATCAATAAAATGATATATAAATTTATATGCATATATGTGAATTTGCTTACAAAAATGTTATATATATATATGTATATATTTTTTTAAGAGGTGCTTAGATTACCTAAAATATTGCTCAGAACCTACCAGGATTCCCATGTTCCCCATCTCCCACACCTCCCACCACATCCCACACAAACGTCTCCCACAAATATGGCCAATCACCTTCAATGGACTTACACATCCTGGGGCATTGCCATCAACAATAGACCACAGTTCACATCATAGACCACACCCTCTCCCACACATTTCTGAATGGTGTGTGCTGATTCAAAATGCCCTACATTCATTACCACAATGGCACTCAGGACAACCTCCAAATCCCAAAAAAGCCCCTGTTTTTCAACTGCACATCCCCTCCCTGTCCCAAAATTGTCCAGTGGCCACTGGCTCCAACTCACTGTTATAATTTCTTCCATTGCTAGAATCACCATATATGTACAACAGAATACCATCAAGTCCACCCTAGTCCATAGTTCTTCCTCCAATCCTGAGGAGACTGGGATGGTGATGTCCCCTCCACCTCCATGTGAGGGGGGCTTATATCCCATGGATATGGTGGTGGGATGATCCTGCTTGCAGATGCAGGCACACTCCATTCCCTGGGATGGACCCTGCCATCATTGGTGGCACTTGGCTTGCTCTCATTTAAGAAAGTGAAGACAGAGGACAACATTGACAACAAGGAGTTTCTGGGGGGGTTGCTTGAGGGATCTTATGGGTTCTGGTTTTCTTTTGGATGAAATTACCAGTTCTGGGTTAAGGAGAATGTCCCACTTGGGGCCCACCAGATTGGGTGGAAGGGGTTTTAGAATACCCCATTGAATGGTAAACTCAGCTCTGGGGTCTTGACCAACTACATATAGTGTGAGGCCCCATGTTTTGCCTCCTTCCCATACATTGTTTAACCCATTTTTAATATGGATGTGAATCGGGTTACTGGACCCTATGGTTGGGTTCTGGGGCTGTGCTCCCCTGAAGAGGCTGATGGCAGTATTTCTGGAACTCCATGGGGCTAGGGTTTCACAAGCCCATTGAGCACAGTGGTACTGCCCTCGAGTATGGCATTCTGGGGGATCATCTGCGGGGCAGGCATAGAGCTTGGCCTGGGTAAGTCCTCTTTCTAAATATTAGCCTCCACATCTGTGAACTGCAGGATGGTCATCTGGCTCTATGTCTAGGTTGTTCCAATTCTCCCCAAGGAGGGCACACAGGTCAAAAGAGAGGGTAGGATTTTTCCCAGTAGTTTGAGTGACATTTAGAACCTTTCCATCCCTTGTCCTTATAATACTCCAGTTATAGTAGGTTAATCAAAAACTATTGATGCACACGCTAATGACCAAGAGGGGCAGCAAACTCATTTTCCAAGCTGTTGTCATATCCCTCCCTCTTCCCCACCCTTAGTCTTAACTCGTTCAGGGAATCTTGATCTTTATAGGGTCTTCTATTCTGGTGATTGTCCACTTTTTTGCCTCTGAGTCCACCGTAACAGTTCTGACGACTTTTAGATCAGACGCATGTATCCATTGTCTATTCCCCACGATTTTTACTGCCATGGGCACTGTGAGGATCACCACATATGGGCCAGTCCACCATGGTATGACTGTTCCAGATTGGAGCTTTTATTCCCAGACTAGATTTCCAGGCTTCATTTGGAATAAAGGAGGGTTGGAACATGAACGATGAGGATGGACCTCTTGGACCATTCAATTGACCATTTTCTTAATCCGGGTCCAGTTCCTTTAGAATAGAGAAAAGATATTGGTTGTCATATTCAGATATTTTTCCAACCCCAACTTAGGTAACAGGGTTGGGGATCTGCCAAATAATATTTCATAGGGCATAATGTCCTACACATAGTGAGTACATCTGGCCTTAAAGAGGGCAAAGTGTAGGAGACTCACCCAGTTTTCACCAGACCCCAGAGCCAACTTGGTTAGGGTTTCTTTCAAGGTGTGGTTCATTCTTTCAACCTTTCCTGAACATTGGGGCTGAAATGCACAATGCAGTTTCCAATTTATACCCAGGGCTTTAGCCAATTGTTGAGTCACCTGTGCTATGAAGGCTGGACCGTTACTGACACTATTCTAAGAAGAAGCCCAGTTCTCAGAATGATTTGTACTATCAACTTCTTAACTACTAGTGTGGCTCTTTCATTTTTAGTCGGGTAGGCTTCCACCCATCCCGAAAACATATCTACCAGCACCAGGAGATACCTATACCCATATTTCCCAACTTTATTTCAGTAAAGCCTATCGCCCAGTGCTCCCCTGGTCCATCCCTTGGAGCCTAGTTCCTACTGGAGCTTGAGCACCTCCTCTTTGATTTACTCTGGCACAGACTTCACATCTCCATGTGATGCTTTTGCTGATTTTAGACAAACCTTGGAAATAAATGTCTCTTTTTATTAGTTCTATTAATTTAGCGCTGCCGATATGTGTGGTGTCGTACAGCATTTTGACTAATTGTCTTCCCACTGCTTCGAGTACATATATCCTGCCATTGGGCATGACTAAGCAGCCTTCAGGGAAATTTAGCTCCTAGACCTTCCCCCTGCTTGACATCTTCTGGGGAGTAGCGTAGAACAGGGAGATCTTGGCTAGGGTTTGTCGGGAGCATTTGGACAGGGCTGAGCAGTAAGAAGGCGGTGGCCCATGTGACTTCATCTGCTAGTCGGTTGCCTTCTGCCTGCGGGGAGTTTCCCTTCTAGTGTCTGTTGCAGTGAACAATGGCAACTCAGTCAGTGAAACAAATGGCTTCTAATAATGCTATGACTTCAGCTCAATTTTTAATCTCTTTACCTCCAGATGTTAGAAATACTCGATCTTGGTACAGTGCACCGTGTACATGGGCTGTAGCAAAGGCATAGCTACTGTCCGTGTAAATATTGACAGTTTTGTCTTTCCCCATCTTAAAGCCTGAGTAAGGGCTATTAGTTCAACCCATTGCACTGAGGTGCCATGGCTTAAAATTGAGCCAAGATAGTTTTTGTTGGCTCTACTACATCTTTTCTTGCATAACAGATTCCATCCTAATCAAAACTGCTTCCATCTATGTAGAGATTATGGGAAGTGTCCTGCAAAGTCACATAGGTGAAGTCTGGGTGTAGACATATCAAGGTTTCCAGCAAGTTTAAGGAGTCATGGGCCACTGGGGGGGGTCACTAGAGTCAGGGAGCAGGTTGGCCAGTTTTAATGCCTCCATTTTTGTGAATACCACACAGGATGGGTTCAACAATAACACTTGATATTGCGTGATTCTGGCATTAGATATCCAGCAGTCCAGGGGACTGTGGAGGAGGGCTTCTACCGAATGTGGGCTGTTACCACCAGATTTTCACCAAAGGTTAACTTAGAGGCTTCTTTAACTAAGCAGACAGTGGCCATGATGGCTCATAGGGAGTTGGGCCATCTGGCAGCTACATAGTCCAGTTTTTTTGAGAGATACACTACTGGTCTGTGCCAAGGCCCAATGGACATGGTTAAGACCTCCTTTGCCAGCCCCATGACTTTCATCAACAAATAGATGAAAGGGTTTGGACATGTCAGGTAACCCAAGGGTGGGGGGCACTCACCAGAGCTGTCTTTAGGCAGGTAAAAGCTTCCTGCTGCTTGTTGGTCCACAACAAGTCACTTCCCTTGCCCACCTTGGCAGCATAATGGGCCTTAGCAATTTCTGCAAATCCGGGGATACACAGTTTGCAATATCCCACCATGCCAAGAAATTCATGTACCTGTCATTTTAAGGTTGGCTCAGGGATGCCCAATACAGCCTGTATCCTGTTGCATAAAGTTCCTGCTCCTTTTTTCTAAGATGTATACAAGATGTGTTACAGAGTGGGAGCAGAGTTGAGCCTTTTTGTCAGATACACGATATCCATTTCTGCTAAGGTTTTGAGTAGGCTGAGAGTTGCCGCTTTGCAAGAGTCTGAGTCCGGTGCATCTAGAAGGAGGCCATCTACATACTGAGGTAGGGTAATATCTGGATGCTGCTCTCTGAAGGGGGACAAATCTTGCCCCAGTGCCTCTCCAAACAAAGTGGGGGAGTTTTTGAATCCTTGATGAATCCTGGTCCACGTCAGCTGCCCAAATCCCTCAGGACGAAGTTCTTCAAAGGCAAAAATGGACTGGCTAACTGGTGTCAAAGATATAGAAAAGAATTTGTCTTTTAAATCCAAGACAGTGTAGGTAGTATGTTCCAGAGGGAGCTGGCTTAGAAGCATATATGTGTTAGGGATGATAGGGTGTATTGTTTCAACCCTCTTAATTACTTCTCTAAGATCCTATACTGGCTGATAGTCTCTGCTCCCTGGCTTTTGCACAGGAAGTACGGGGGTGTTCCACGGGGACTGGCAAGGAACATGAATACCTGCATCGAGTAGATGGCAGATGGATTTTTCAATTCCAGTCCTGGCTTTGTGGCTGTTTGTGTTCTTTCACTACCATGAGGGCCTGATCCTGAGCCAGTCTGAGGGTGGGGTGGTTTCTCAGCCCAGACTCCCAGAACCAGGAGCTGGAATTCTTGCAGAAACAATTAGGTGCTGGTGGTTTCTTGAGGCCTGTTAGGAGATATTCTTCCAAGATAGGGCAGGTTACTAGGAGGATCTGGGGCTGAGCACTGAACTTTAGTCTCATCACACCATCCCAGATGGAGATGGTTGCTTTCAATTTTTGTAGAAAGTCTCATGCCAGCAGGGGGTCAGAACAGTTGGGCATAATGAGGAATGAGTGGGTGATGTTCCAAGATCCAAGATTAATGGTCTGGGTGGTGGTCCAGGTATAACAGTGTATCTTCTCAATGGCCACTTGATCCAGGGTATGTTCAGCTTTAAAGGGACCAGAGGCTGATTTTAGGGCAGAGTATGTAGCACCCGTATTGACCAGGAAGTTAACAGGGCTGACCCAACTGTTACTTTCACCACGGGCTCCCAAGGTCCTAGTGAACCCTTGTCCCATCAGTCTAGCAACTGCAGAGCTGGGCATGGGTCTGGCAGCATTGGGGTCATTCATTTTTCCAGTGTCCCTTTTCTTTGCAGTAATGCACTGGTCCCTTTGCCATCATGGTCTACCTTGCCTTGGCTTTCTCTGATTATCAGAGAATCCATGGGAGGAAGAGGCCCTAGCACACTCTGTCACCATTGTGCTCATCAGGACATTTGCCACCTTCTTCATTTTTAGAATATCATAATCCTCCCTATAATACACTTTCTCTGACACCTCCATCAGTTCAGATAATAGCTTCCCTTCAAGCCCCTCTAACCTTTGAAATTTCTTTCATATATCAGGAGCTGACTGTGATACAAATGTTATATTTTTAGCTCTATGATTTTCAGGTGCCTCGGAGTTTATAGGAGTTTAATTTCTATAGGCCTCCATTAGACACTCAAGAAAGGCAGAGGGTGACTCATTAGGACATTGGGTAGTTTCACTCACCTTAGAAAGATTCGTTGGCTTTCTGGTAGCAGATTTAAGGCCACGTAGGAGAGTCTGATGAACCCATTTAAGATCCTCCTTACCTGATCCTGGTTGTAATTCCAGTCTGGTCTGGTAGAGGGGAACACAGTTTCTATTTGGGTAGGTTCAGTAGTGGGTTCACTGTCTCGAACCATGATGGTGTTTACAGCCTCCCTCTGAATACAATCTCTCTCTGAAGTGAATATGACCTGATCAGTTGCTTACCATCATCCCAGGTGGGATTATGGGTGAAAAATATAGTTTTTAGGAGAGAAATTAAGCCATGGGGGGTGATTAGAGAGGTATCAGTGGGTGTGGTGATTGGAGTGTATAGGCTATCTGTAGATGATTGGTTCAGAGAGAGAGGAGGAGGAGTGTATGGGGAGGGATCAGTTGGAGTGTGATGAGAGTTAGATTGGGGGTGGGGAGGTAAGGAGCTAGTTCATCAGGTGCATTTGTAAGACTGAAGGACTGGGTTTCTTAACGGGGGCTTTCAACAGAAATTGGGGCTTTGGCTGGGCCGGGTGCCTTTGTCCTGCAAGACAAATTTTTAATTTCTTGGGAGTGTCTGTAAGAAGATCTATCCACACATCAATGTAGGGAATCTTGTCCAGGTGACCAGGTTTGCCTTAGATGACCCACCAGATGTTGTAGACTCTTGGGATGTCCATCGTTCCTTCAAATGGCCAGCCCACACCCAAGGTGGGACACTCCAATTTGCAGAGGGTTCAGAGGGTCCCATGGTTGAACTTGGCTCCATATCGAGCTGCTGCCTTCTTCAATTCCTGAAAGTTCTTTAGAAAACAGGCAAGGGGTGTGGTAGGACAAGAGGAGGACTGACCCATAGTAACAATCAAAAGGAGCACAGAACAGAAACTGAGCAGAAATGTTACGGACAGACTATTAGCTACACACACAGACACTTGAACGTTCAGCCTATTCTGAGGCCCCAGGTGACATCTCAACCGGTGGCCAGGCCACAGGAGAAGAGGCACATCTGGCAGCCCAATGGCCTCCTCTGGATCCAAACTTACCAAAACAGAACAGAACTGGCAGTTCCTTTGATTGAATTAATAATCTCCCGTGGAGTTTCTGACCAGACTGAGGACCTACCGGGGCAGAGGAAGATTCCTCAGAGACCTTCCCCTGAAGGCCTCAGTGTGGCTGGCCACAGTCTATCTCACTGGGGCCTCCAGAATGAAGTGGAGCACTTCATATAAGTAACAACTCCCAGGAGAAAAATTTAATGGAACCTTTAAAAATGACCAAGGTGTGCACTTTAGTAAGAGTCACACCTAAATTCTGGAGGCTGTAGCCGTTATAGACTTTCTTCCCCATGCACCAAACTTTTCTGCACGTGCCAAGAGACAGGACAGGTAGGTTTAAACATATATGTTTCTATATAGTGTTCTGAGCAAAGCAAGCAAGCAGAGTTACCGAAGCAGATAATTGCCATTAACATCTCAGCAGGGGAGGGAAGTGATTGACCTTTTCCCAGCACGAGTGGTGCCATTCCCTCATTAGGCCCACCATTCCCACATTATGGCCAGATTGCTGTCTGGGTTTTAATGACCACACATATTTTATAAGCTTGAGGTTCCCGCTGGGAAGAATTGGTGTGGTCTTGTTTCCTTTCCAACTGCTCCTGAGAACGGTCCAAAGAAGAACTCAATATACCGTGCTTTCTCCCCCTAATCTTAACTCCAATCTCAGGTGTGTAACTCAGAGAGGTGTTCCATTATTCCCATCCCCAGATCCAGATTGTACAGATCTGGCATGGGGGGTGGGGGTGCAGGAAGCAGTCTGTAAAACTGAAAGCCCCAATTTTCTTCTCCAAAGAAATGATTACATTTACAACAGAATGGAGAAATTCAACCCTTAGGGAGCTCTCAAATGCAGTGAAATCATAGAGACCTGAGACTTAATTCATTTCAATCCTTCAGGAAGAATTCAAATAAATTCTTTTACAGATGAGTAAAAACTAATAAAGTTTGTTGGAAGCAATTCACTTTAAAAGAAATGTAAAAGAATATTCTTCAGGCAGAAAGAAAATAATCTCAGAAGGTTCAAGATTTAGGATGGACTGAAGAACAATATCTGTTAATTAAATTAATATATATGAATGACAATTGAATGGAAAAAGGAATAATGATATCCGTGGCCTAGGACATCAATAAAGGGTTCAAATGCACCATAAAATAATATACAGCATAAGAGGGGAAATGTATATGTAGCAGTTTGATATCATTATGAATTCCAAAAATAGATATTAGATTATGCTTGTAAACTGGCCTGTTAATCTGGGCATGATTAATTTATGATAAGGGAGTTGACTGAGCCAGAGTCGGCAGGGCTTTGAGCTATGTCCGTTGTTAGGTGGGTTCTCAGACATTAAAAGACAGGGCAAAGGACAGATTTGGAGCAGTTTTGAGTTTGGATATCTGATGAGCAATAACAGAAGTCCATCAGGTAAAGAGACCAATGAATCACCTGACAGTTCACAGCTGGCCTTGTGGAGAGAGGCAAAGCTTAGAGAGCCTCATAATCTACAGCTGACCTTGTGGAGTAAACAGAGGAGATGAGCCCAGAGAGGAACTCAGCCATGAGAATAGAGGAACTGAACAAGCCTGAACCCTGACAAATGTTGGCAGCTCTCTTGCTCCAAGACAGTGTAAAAGACTTTGGTTAAGGAAGAAACTTATGCTTTCTAGCCTGGTAACTGTAAGCTTCTACCAAATAAATACCGTTTATAAAGACCAACAGTTTTATGGTATTTTGCATCAGCACTCCTTTGGCTTATTAATACAGGATATAAAATGTTTAAAAATATATTATTTGGCAAGTCAATAACAAATAAGTGCAGATTTGGCAAGGGAAGCAAAAGTGTTATAATATCCTCGGTAAACTTTAAAGAATGTTAAATAGTGCATCTCATTCAAACAAATAGAAAAAAATTGAACAAATATAGTCAGTCAAAACAAAGTGTTCAGGATTTCAATGTTTGCCATTGAGGCATTTGTTCTGGGGCCACCTTATTCGTGTATATTTGGAAGCTGCACCTTTCTTATTCTTCAGAAGAATGAAGGTACCACGGTTGATTTATGGGGTGTTGTTTTGTCCCCATCATAAATCTAGTGCTGTACCACTGCACCATTTCCAAGGTATGAAGTCACCAAACTGGATGTGATGTTCATTTGAGGCAAGAGGAGCCATAATTGATAGAATTTTTAAAAAGGTGATATTGTTGCACTTCAAATATACGATGCTTAGATGACTGATATTGGATCTTTCCTGTTTTCTAATGAATGCATTCAATGATATAAATTTCCCTGTAAGCACTGATTTTGCTGCACAGCAGAAACTATGAAGAAGCATAGGACATTAGAGAAGCAGAAAGAACCACATAACAAAAGGTGTGTGAGTGAAGCTATATCCACTTCCACAACACTACAGTCTTAAGATGAAGGCAGAGAATGTAAGAAAGTTGGGAACCTCATCAGTTCCCTGAGAAATAATCTTTCAGAGAAAACATTTGGGTGCTCAGGAATTTGGGAATGCTAGGGACCCATCAAAGAAACATGGAAGCATAAAACCCTGTGAATGTAAGGAATATTGGATATCATTCAGTCAGTCATTTAATCTCATTGAGCATGAAAAATTCATACATTAGTTAGTATTGTAATGAACATTGGAATGCTTCCATCTGAAACAGAATCTCATGGAATATGAGAAAATTCAAACTAGAGAGAAAGCATATGAGTTTCCTGAATGCAGTCCTCTCTTTACAGTCATTAATTATTCCTCATTTTAAAAGCCATACAGGGGAACAATCATAGAAATGTCATATATGTGGGAAAGTTTTAAGCCTGAGAGAAACCCTATTTATTCATAAGAAAATTCTTACTGAAGAAAAATCATATATATGTGGGAAAGCTTTAATTCAAATGTCAAATTTCATATACAAGAGATTTCCTACTGCAAAGAAACCCTATGCATGTAAGGCATGTGAAAAAGCCTTTAGGTACAAATCATATCTCATAGAACATGTAAAAACTCATATTGGACAGAAACAAAATGAATGTAAAGAATGCAGAGAAGCCTTCAGCCAATAGAAATATTTCCTTAAATATCAGAGCACTCATTCCGGAGAAAACCCAATATATGCAATAAAAGTGGAAATCATTCAACCAGGAGGATAACCTCATTAACCATCTGAGAATACATACAGGAGAGAAATCCTAGGAATGTGATGGACGTGGGAAAACTTTCATTCAGGAATCAAGCCTCATTACACACCAGAGAAGACAAACTGGAGAGAAACCCTGTATATGTAAGGAATGTAGGAAAGTCTTCAGTAGCAAGTAAAATCTCACTGACCATGAGAAAATTTATAGTGGAGTGATGTGGAATAGCCTTCAGCCAGAAGTATCTCATTAAACATTACAACATTCATTGTGAGAGAAACCTGTGAATGTAATGAATATGAATCTCCAAAGAATCTCCACCTCCTGTCTATGCAACTTGTTGCCAATTTTTGAAGGAAGTGGCTGTGACTGTGAAATTCAGGATGTCTTTCTCGTCTAGGAAAAGTGCACTTGTAGTTTGTTCTGAGATCTGCTCATCCCACACCTTCTTCCACACCCATGTGTGTTCATTTTGTTAACACTGATTCATGCATAAGAACTCGAGATTTCTCTTAATTTGTGTAAAGATTGGCTTTCCATGTATTTCAAAATACCCTGGTTGTTTTTACTGGTTCTTCAATCCATTACATTCCGGGTAAGCATTTAAAAAATTACCACTTTACTAATAATGCTGCCCATTATTGTAGCATTTTCTTTCTTTTTTTTATTGTAAGTAAAAATCAAATATTTCAAAATACATAATAATATTTGTAAAGTGATATATATATATATAAATATATATGCACATATGTGCATTTCCTTACATAAATGGTAGATATATATGTTTTTTAATTTGCTTAGATTTCTTAAATATTATACAGCAATTACAGGGATTCCCATGTTCCCAACTTTCATCACCTCCCTCTTCATCCCACCCAAACATCCTTCATCAGTGTGGCACATCACCCACAATGGATATACACATCCTGGGGCCTTGTCACCAAGCATAGATCACATTTCACATCGTAGACCACACTCTCTCCCACACAGTTCTGAATGGTATATGCTGATGTAAAATGGCCTACATCTGTCGACAGAACACCATTCAGGACAAACCCCAAGTCCTGAAAAAAGACCGTGTATTTCAACTATGATTTCCCTCACTGCACCAAAAGTATCCAACAGCCACTTGCTCCACCTCACTCTTATAATATCTTCCAGTCCTTGAATCATGATATGTCTACAAAAGAATATCATTAAGTCCACTCTAGCCCATAGGTCTTCCACCAATTCTGAGGGGCCTGGGATGGTGATTTCCACTCCACCTTCCAGTGAGAGAGGGCTTATATATCATGGATTCAGTGGATGGGAATATCCTGCCTACAGTTGCAGGCTCTTTCCATTCCCTGGCATGGCCATTGCCCATTGTCATCCCCTCACCAGATGACTTGGATGTGTCCTTTGAGCTGTAGGGTAGGACTTGCATCTCCACCGAGATTCCAGGCAAAGCTGACACATAGGTAGGCCAAAGGATCCAGTCTCTGGAAGTACACTTGAAAACTCCAGCATCATATATAGGTTTGAATAGAAGGGACTGATGGACCATGTGCAGGGAGGACTTATTTGAGTCCAACTCTATCACTCTCAGGAGCTCAGATTCCAAAGTACAGCCCACTAATAAGGCATCAATCTCTGGGGCTATCCCCATTAAGGTAGGACCTGGGTGTCTCCAGAGTCCTCAGGAACCTTTCTGTGTCGGGTTATATCCACTTTGGTGTTCTATGAGATCCTACTGAGGTGTACATAAGCATTACCTCTGGGATGACCCTTGGAGTGGACATCACCATCCCAGTACCCTCAGGATTGGGGGAAGAACTATGGACTAGAGTGGACTTGATGGTATTCTCTTGTTCACATATTGTGATTCTAGCAATGCAAGAAATTATAACAATGAGGTGGAGCCAGTGGCCACTTGACACTTTTGGGGTAGAGAGGGGTTGATCAGTTGAAATACAGGGGCTTCTTTGGGAGTTGGAGGTTGTCCTGAGTACTGTTGTGGCAACAGATGTAGGCCATTTTAAATCCCAAATCTCTTTGAAGTCTCTTAGCCACATGAGCCCATTTCTCATTACCTTTTCCCCATTTATTCAAGGTCTTTTTCCAATCACATTGCCAGTTTGCACTTGGTATTCATCCCGTATTTTCAGAGAGGCTCATCTCCGGGAGTCATGTCCCAAGTTTGGGGGAAGGTAATGCATTTATATGCTGAGTTTTGTTTAGAGAGAGGCTGTATTTGAGCAAGAAAGATCCTCTCAGTTCTCAACCCTTAGGCACCCCATAACAGTAGGCTAAGTTTGAATTACAAGAGCAAAGACTCATGACGTTACTCATCAATAACAAGAACCCATCAGTGGGCCATCCTCTTTTGCCAGACACTGCTCCTGCACTCACAGGACTGTTGCTGCTCCCTTGGGGAATGTGGCAGAGCTCTCCAGGTTGGGAATTCAGATTCCTTCATTTATTGAGTGATTGTCTACACACCGTGAACATGCCCCATCACTTGATCATTTGAACAATTTTATATATCTTTCATGTATATTCAGATGAACTTACTCCCATAATTTCCCCATCCCAGACACCCCACACCAATGGTCCTCTGCCTCTCCCATTGTAACCCTTTAGTGATCTAAACCTTCCTTGGACATGAAGCCCATATAATAACCAACTACACCAATAGGAGAAAGTAATAATAATTATAAGCTTAAATGCAATTGATAAGTACAAGGAAACTCAGACGTTAAAAACACTAAACTTAAAATAAAATATAATTAGCAGATTGGGCCTTTCAAAAAAAATGAGAAAAAAAAACAAAAAAAATTCCTTTTTAAAAAAATTGTTCTTTTTCCTTTTATCATGGTATTATCAGATGTCTAGTGTAATGTAACACCTTCCCCCTCTCATTCGCCAGTGTCTCCCAAATTTTCATTTAATTTTCAAAGAAGTTTTAGGTCACAGTAAAGTCACACACAGAATACTATTGACTCCCCATACCCAACCTCCCTTCCCCTTTCCCACCCCATAATAAAACCTTTTTTTATGGATGTTAGAATTGTTTTAACTGTTATACAGGTAGTAAAATATAACAACTAAACATTGTCAGTGGTTTACAGAATAGTTTACAATTTAGACAGTACATTTTAATTATTTTTGATGATATTTACCATGCCCTGTGTCCATTACTGTAAGGTAATGAAAACCCTTTCCCAAGACCACTAAATACCCCATTTGATCTTAACTGTTCCTTCCTCCCCATCCCCCTTGGAGCATATGACACACCCCTGTCTTGACTCATGGAATGACAAGATTCATGATTACATGTCCTAGTTATTCCAACCTGACCTTCCTAATCTACCCACGTGTAAAACCTGCACCACAAAAGCCAGTAATGTCACTACCCATCTATCCTATCCTTCAATATGCAACTATACTCTATCCCTTTACCATAGATTATGTCCATATGGGTGATGGCTCACAACCTACTCTTCTCCTTCTCTCCCTTGTTAACCTATCTTTCAGACAATGGTTCTCAGAGACTTCTCACTTTCCTCAGTTCAAATAAGTGAGTTCATATAATGTTCGTCCTTCAATGCCTGGCTTGCTTCACTCAACATATGGTCTTCAAGATGCATCCATGTTATTCCATGTGTTAGCACTTTATTCCTTCTTACAGCTGAGTAATATTCCATTGTATGTATGTACCAACTTTTGGCAATGGTGAACAATGCTGCTATGAAATTTTGTGTGCATATATCTGTTCTTGTCTTTGCTTTTATTTCTTCTGTGTATATACTCAACAGTGGAATTGCTGGATCATATGGAAGATCTATTGTTAGTTTTCTGAGGAACCACCAATGTGTCCTCCACATTGGCTGGGTCATTCCACAATCCCACAGGCAGTGGATGAGGGCTCCTATTCCTCCACATCTTCTCCAACACTTAAAGTCTGCCATTTTTTTAATAGCTGCCATTTGATGGGTGTACGATGCTATCTCATTGTAGTTTTGATTTGCACTTCCTGACAGCAAGTGATATCGAGCATATTTTCATATGCATTTTAGCCCTTTGTGTTTCTCCCTTGGATGTTGGAAGAAATGCTGAAAGCCAGAGCGTAAAGGCTTAAGCATTTAAAAAACATGCTTGCTGGCACTGAAACATTAGTAAATGTCTCAAAGGACACTGCATAATGCAGCCATCAGTGGAAGGAGGCAGATTGGAATGAACACACCACTAAGATGTTATTATCTGAATTCCCAAGAAAGATTGTCTGGGAACACAGAAACAGGCAGTGCTCTCATGTACCAAGCTGAGGAATTAGTGAAAGATGCCTTATTTTGTTATCACCTTTGTAGTATAAAAAGCAGCTTCAACCTAAATAAACTTCTCTGCATTCCACATGAAGTGAGGTCAACTGATCCCACTCTTTCTTTGGATCACTCTCAGCACTGTCTACCTCAGATGGCCACTTACATGGTGCATGACTGGTCTTTTCTATGGATCAGTGCCATGGAAACAATGACTGCTGGGTCGGACAGTACTTGCATTCTGTTGGTGAGTCGAATAATCTTTATCATCAGGGTAATTGGTAATCAGTCAACTCGGTTAGAGGAATATTCCCAAGTTTTGAAGACCCTCTTAAAGAATATAGGGGTATCTGTGAAGACCCAAGAGTTACTAAAACTCTTTTCTCTTGTACAGAAACATTGTTATGTTTGGTCTTTGTACAGTGTTATTTCTGTTGCTCTTGAACCATTAGAGTCAGATGAAAATGAAAATATTAAAATGGATACTGCTATTGTTAACACTGTAGCAGAACAAGCTAATGATGATTTTAATGAAAATATATATGGAAAGTTAATGAACAGGCAAAAAGAGATTAACTCATGCCTAATAAAAAGAAAAAAAAAGAAAAAGGGAATTTATGAAACTTTTCCAGTGCTCGTTAAGCTGTCAGCTCCAAAAGATGATTTATTGTCTTTTGAACCAATGTCTGCACCTCCGAAGGTATCTAATGATTCATTTTTTACAACGTTCGAAGAACCTCCAACAGTTTCTGCTTTTCTGCCAACACCATCCTCTTCAATTATGAATAGTACAAGGAAGGAGAGAAAGAAATTCAGACTCTATGCAAATTTTTTTTTTACTTTTCCAGTAACAGTTACTCAAATTCCAGGAGATGGTAACAATCCCCAAGAGGGTGTACATTATGAGCATGCTCCTATTCCTTCTAACACTATTAAAGAACTAAAACAAGCATGCATTCAATATGATGTAAATTCTCCTTATACTCAAGAATTGGTGCAAGGAATAGCACAAGCAAACAGAATAATACACTGGGACTGGGATTTGTGAGCCCAAGCTGTTCTTAATTCAGCAGAATTTTTACAATTTAAAACTTGGTGGGCTGATGAAGCTAATATTGTAGCATGACAAAATCAACTGCAAAGTCCACCAGTGCCTATTACTGCTGAACAAACATTAGGAACACGTCAATGAGCTGGGATTCCTCACCAAGCTCAATATGATGATATTGCCGTTGTACAAGTGTGATTGTGCTGCCTAGCTCCCTGGCAATGAATCTCCACCCGTGGACAGGCTTTACAATCATTTTCAAAATTTGTTCAAGGAAATACTGAACCCTATGCTGGATTTGTTGCAAGACTGGCAGATGTAGTCAATAAGAAGTAACTCAATCTGATCTTAAAGAAATATTTATTCTAATGTTGGCTTTTGATAATGCTAACAGTGAGTGTAAAAAGGCTTTATGTCCAATAAAGGCAAATGGAAGAACTTTACAGGATTATATAAAAATATGCCAAAACAGTGTGCCTAATACATATAAAATGAACTGTCTTGCAGTTGCTCTAAAGGGATGTAGTCCTATGATTACTAATTTAAATTGCTCTAAATGTGGTAAACCAGGAGATATGAAAAAGACTGCCAAGCCAAAACTAGTGTAAGTGCTCTATTTAGTGGCAATAATAATTCAATACCAAGTTGTGTGTGTCTGAAATGCCAAAAAGGGTTACGCTCTGCCAAGGAATGCCATTCTAAATATCATAAAAATTGTAGTCTCATTAAAAAGTCCAGACATTTCCAAGCGGGCCTTGCTCAAGGCCCTCAGACAAACAATATGAGCACATTCCCCAGCCTTGCTCAAATTTACCTAGTCAGCAACAGAGCAGTTCACTCCAGACTGTAACAGAACTTAAGACAGTTACCAAAAGCTGTACAGCTTTTGATCCTTCCTCACGTGAAACTAAGTTTATTAGTCATTCACTGAGTATACCCAAAATTAAGAACAGGAATTAAAAGGCTTACCACTGTAATCTGAACTTTTAGCATAAGTTTACTCCTAAAGAGTAGTAATCCAAAATATACAGGTTAAATATCTTATAAAACGCTAAATTAGAGCTGAACTGTATTTAGGCTGTTTAAGTTGTCTTGGCTCGTTGCTGATTATGAACAAAAGTGAGTCAAAGAACAAGCTTAAATATTACAGGTAACACAGATTCCAGAAAAAAGTCCTAAAAACAGTAAAATCAAAGATGTGAAATGATGGAGGGCTTGAAGGCAGCCTTACCAAAGGAGTGAAAATTATGGGTCAAATTAGTAAGGTTTATGTTTCTGTTAGTGTGTCATAATTCTTTTGTATTTGTCTGTTCAGTGTCAGTGTATATTTTGATACCTCTGGATGGTAATATTAAATTGATAAATGAAGATTACTATGAGCGCTCTATTCAAATGGCCAAAAATTAAATAAGTGCTTATATTAATAAATAAATATGGAAATTAGTTTAAAATAATAAAAATTTTTATACCCAAATTAAATCATTATTCTAGCAAGTTTGTTTAATGTTGATGGTAATTACATGTTGTCAGAAGTTTGCTTGGAAGTAGTTTCCAAAATCATTGTGGTAACTTAAAAATCGAAGGTATATAGAATGTGATTTTATTATTAACGAAAAGAAAGCCATTTTATCCTAAGATAAAATAACTAGTTATTAAAGCAAAGTAAAATGTGAACATGAATAAATATAAAAGTGCAAAAGCTTGTGCAAAAGGAATTTTATGGTCAAAGCTAAGTAACATTTAAGCAGTCTAATATAAAAATTTAAAAGCTTTAATGTCAAACACAGTAATAATAGAAAGTTAAAGTTATTCTTTCTCAAAGTTTATCAAGTCAGTAGTAAAAGTTTACAAAGTTTTTCTCCTCAAAAATCAGTATGCAATAAAGGAAGTCTGTTTTATCAGAATGGCTTGTTCTACTTTAAAGTTATCCTTTCCATGAAGAAACAGGTCTTATCACTTTTAAAGGGAACACAATGTTTGAACTTGCTTTCTCAAAGTCAAATCCTGAAAGAGAACTTTTATTTCAAACTGTCACAAATAACTTGGTCTTTTACCTTATAAAAGTAAAATACTAAAAATAGTAAAGTTCATGTGATGTCAGTTGAATGAAGTATTCTAAAATGTTGTACAATTAAAATAAATTTTCTAATTTTATAAAAAATTTATATGAACAAAAAGTTCATTTGAATACTTTAAAAGTGTATAAAATTCCTAAAAATATAATAATGTTTCAATATAACAGTAAATAAAATATAATGTTATTAATCATAATTTTTAGTTACAACTACAAGAAGAAAACAGCCATTAAAGACTGCCAGTGTAGTGCCTAACAGTAAATTATAGTAAAATAAAATAACACCACTGCAGCATGCAATGGTCCCAGATATTGCTAATTGGTTGCAAAAAATTAATATTCAGTTTTGTCACTATCACTTTGTTTTAAAACTTGATTAAGCTTTCTTTAATATTTTCTTAAACAAGTCAAGCCAGTCCACATTCCCCTTCCTGTAAAATAGCCAACAATAAATCAAGTTTATATTCAACACTGTAAGCAATAGTCCCAATTCTAATTATAAAGGTAACAACAAAACCAATGTAAGTATTAAAATTATAAGTTAATGTATTACCCCAAACCCAAAAAGGAAATACCAATTTGTTTTTACCTATGCCTCAAACTATACAAAATAAAATAATTGAGGTCACTCTAATCAGACTACCAAGAATTTAAATGCTTAAGAAATGAAAGTTTATTCATTGGATGTCGGTTGTTGTACAATCTACTGTAGTTATGAATTATGTATAATATACTTAAATAATAATCAAAACTTCAATACAATACATTGCATATATAAATAATTTAATCTCTTGTTTGTTACACATAAAAGTATTTTATTAAATATATATATAAATCTTTTGTTTTCAAGTTGAACAGTCCTGAAACTAAATACCTTAAAAAAAATAGGTTTAGTAAGTTTTCTTCAAGCCTAAAAGTAAAGCATCGTGCAAAAATCTTTGTTAATCAACAAACCAATGCCTTGCCAGTTTACACTTTTCACATTTCAGGAAAAATATTGGAAATTAAAATAGTAAGCACATCAAGACGTTTTGTAACAAAATAAAAAAAAATAAAGTGCATTTCAACAGGTGTTATATTCTTCCCTCTGGGAGCTGGTCACTCTCCCAGGGATTGATGCATAATCCTTAAAATGTACAGCCCAGGGAGTGTTGTGTTCCTTCCTGAGGAGGCTGGCCTCTTCCTAGGGAATTAGCAAAATACTCACAAGTTGACCTCTATAGTATCAATTTCATTAATACTAAACACAGTCAACCAAAACTTTAGTATCAGATGCGACTTCAACACTTCCCAGCTAAAAGCTAAGTATTGGTAATTATATGTATAAAACTGCTCTATTTATCTGTCATTCTGTAACTTTGTTCAATATTGACTTATTCTTTAAATAGTTGTTATTTATTTCTAACCCTAATTGTCACTATAAGTTTATTAAATTAAATATGTATTAACATTTATCTTGTATCTATCCAGGACTCTAGCCAAAAATAAGCCAAGTATATCAGGGTATCCCCTGATTTAGTTAGCCTGTGAATGTATGTATAATTATCATTAAAAAATTAAAGTTAAAATTCTATAAATGCTGCACAAACAAAAAAGGTGGAAATGGTGAGGTGTGGAACAATTATATCAAGCACTATTTACAATAAATATTTTAAGCCAAAGGTCAGAATCATATACATCAGCAGCAGAGAATTTCTGGCAAAAATCAGGCAATAATACAGAGACAAATATTGTACAACTAGTTCACTGAAAGCATAAAAATAATAATCAATGGGATAAGGCCAAAGTTAAGTTAGGATATAGGGTCAAGGTTTTGTTCTTATGATTACAGATAAAGGAGACCAGCTTTGGGTTCTGTCATGACATCTGAAACCTAGACATAAACAAGCCAAAGAAGCTGACACAAAAAAGCAGTAAATTAGGTAACTTCTAGAAGTCAGAAACTCACACTAACACAATTATTCCTTGCTATGCTTACCTTGAGAACCACAGCAGTAAGAAGAGCACTTTCACATAATTATACATATTGGGCTTATATTACTAATTCACCTCTCTTAGAATTGTTGAATTGGGGGGACAAATCCTACCCTGTTTATATTAATCAGTCTTTTCATTTTCCTGGGCCCGTTGAATCTTGCTTCATCTAAAACCTGATAAGGAAGGGAAATTTATTGAAAATTTCATTTTCTTGAATGACCTAACTGCATAGGATCCATTGATCCATGTATACAGCCCCAAAATCATACTACAAAATGATAAATGGCATACATACCATGTTTCATTTGAGGTTGTGCTCTTTAAGAATTCCTATAGAATTGTAGAGAATCAGGCCCTTACAAGGATACTGAAACCTAATGTAAACCCAACCATAATTTGAAAAATTAGTAATTCAACAAAAACAACTAAAGAATGCTTTATTATTTTTAGAATTTTGAGGAAGTCAAAAGTATAAATACGTCACTAAATTGGACTCATCAGGGAAGATTTATCCCATAACTATGAGATGCTAAACAAAACTAAGAATTATTTCTGGAAATTATTTTTGGGAAGAAGCCCAATTTTTGAATGGCAAAGCAATAAAACTAATATTAACAGATTAAAAAGGAATTCCACTTAATTTCTTAAATTATGTGTACAGGATCCCATTGTTTTAATTGTAGGAACAGCGAGCATTACACAAACATGGTTTTTCTGCAGTAATTGCTCCCTGTACACTTGTGTATCAAAGTCTGTTTTACAGGACAGTTCTACTGCAGTTCAAATAGGATGTCAGTGTCATAGAATATGGGTTTGGATTCGCTTGAATCACTGCTGGCAGTTTTCCCCTGAGAACCTTATCCTTTGGCACTTTCTAAATCATTACTTGAAAAGAACCAAATGTTTAATTGGGTTAATTATAGCTGCTGTATTAGGGCTTATAGGTATTATTACAGCTGCTGCTGTGGCAGGAACTGCCCTACATGAGAATATCCAAACACGACAATATGTTAGAAATGGGCAACAAAATGCTAGTGAGTTATGGCATAGTCAGGCATATTTGGAGAGCAGATTAACAATAGGCTTAATGACTTAGAGATGGCTGTTACACAAATTGGAGATCAGGTATATAATCTAAATTTAAAACAGGGTTCAAAGTGTGATTGGAATGAAAGTGCTTTTTGTATCACTCCTTTACCAAGCAATGATTCCCATTATGAATGAGAAAAAATTAAACATCGTTTAATAGGTCATCACACAAATTTATCTATAGAAATGACAGATTTCCATAAGATTTTGAGCATGTCTGAGAATCAACTTACTACACTTCCAGATAGCAAATTTTAGCAATTAGTGAAAAATCAATTAAATAAAATAACCCTCCTACATTGGTGGAAAACAACCTATGTATTTGCTAACATCGTTGTGGTGACCATTGATGCTCTGGTACTCTTAACTATATTAGGGGGCATTCACAAAACGCTGCTGTCCTGCATTAATAGTGCTGAAAAGCCAGCCATACCAATAACTTGATTCTGCATGAAACCCTTAACTCTCAAACCCCAGGCCATGGAGCTTGGCTGGTGGCCAGTGATGGGTAAGACCTTCAGACGAGGGCAATCTAACACAGGCATAGTCACCCTGGACCAAAAACAAAAAAGGGGGGATTGTTGGAAAAGATGCTGAGAGCCAGAGCATAAAAGGTTAAGCATTTTAAAAGCATGCTTGCTGGCAAAGAAACATTAATAAATGTCTCCAAGGACACTATATACTGCAAACATCACTAGGAGGAGACAGAGCAGAATGAACACACTACATAAATGTTATTGTCTGAATTCCCAAAAAAGATTGGGAACACAAAAAGAGGCAGCGCTCTCACGTACCAAGCAGAGGAACTATTGAAGAATGCCCTATTTTATTATCACCTTTTTAGTATAAAAAGGAGCTTCAGCCTAAATAAACATGCCTGCATTCCACATGGAGTGAAGTTCCCCTGGTAACTAACTTTCTCTGTATCATTCCAGACACCATCTACCTCCACTGAAAATTACAACAGCCTGCTTTCTAATTCATTCCAATTTTTCTTAGTATTTTAAATCAGAAATGATCCTTTCATAATTAGATGATATACTTCTAATCTCAAGTATTTTAAGAAGTTAGAAAATTTATTCATATTATTAAGTTGTACTCCAAAATTTTTCTCATAAGTGATAGTGTATGTGATGGATGAAACTAGAGAATGCATGTATTTACAAACAGGAATGTGTTTGTAACAAAAGGCTTTTGAGTGAAGCTATATCCACTTCCACAACAGTACAGACTTAAGATGAAGGCAGAGAATGAAAGAAGTTGGGGAAATATGTTCTCTGACAGCAAGCAATGTTTCCTCAAAATAAAACTTATATGAATGTAACTTCACTTTGAAGGAATTTTCATCATGCTTACCTAAACATGAGGGAATCTATGTAAGGTAAAATAATGAAGACAATTTATTTTGCCATTTTGACCCATATGGTGGTCCTGCCCTTTAAGTGAAAAGAGTGTGAGGTTATCTTGGAAATTCACCCTCATGATATACCAAAGAATGAATCCTTCAGAGAAACAATTCAGGATTTCATTAATTTGGGAAAGCTAAAGTCACATGAAAGAAACATGCAGGAGTAAAACCTCGTGTATGTAAAAAATATTAGAAATCCTTCTTCCAGGCATTAAATCTCACTAAGCATGAAATATTCATACATTAGTTAGTATTGTAATGAACATGGGAATGTTTCCATCTGAAACAAAACCTCATGGAATATGAGTACATTCAAACTAGAGAGAAACCATATGTGTCCTGAATGTAGTCTGCTCTTTACCGTCGTTTTTACTCCTCATTTTAAAATGAACAAGCATAGAAAGTTATACAAGTGGGAAAATTTTCAACCTAACAGGAAATCTCTTTATTCAACAGAAAATTCTTACTGAAGAGAAATTACATATATGGGAAAGCTTTAATTCAAATGTCAAATCTCAGATCCGAGAGGTTTCCTAGTGCAAAGAAATCCTATGCATGTGAGGCATGTGAAAAAGGCTTTAGGTACAAATCATATCTCAGAGATCATAAAAAAAACTCACAGTGGGCAGAAACAAAATGAATGTAAAGAATGCAGAAAAGCCTTCAGCCAAAAGCAGTTGTTCATGAAACATCAGAGTATTCATCTGGAGAAAAACGCTATATATGCAATGAATGTGGAAAAGCCTTCAACCAGAAGGTAAACCTCATTAACCATCCAAGAATACATACTGGAGAGAAAAACTCTGAATGTGATGGATGTGGGAAAGCTTTCATTCAGAAATCAAGCCTCATTATACACCAGAGAAGACAAACTGTCGAGAAACCCTAAATATGTAAGGAATGTAGGAAAGTCTTCAGTAGCAAATCTTATCTCACTGACCATGAGAAAATTCATAATGGAGGGAAACCCTATACATGTAAGGAATGTGGAATAGCCTTCAGCCAGAGGCAGTATCTCATTAAACATTAAAACATTCATACTGGAGAGAAACCCTCTGAATGTAATGAATGTGAATCTCCAAAAATCTCCACCTCCAGTTTGTACAACTTGTTGCCAATCTTTAAAGGAAGTGGCTGTGACTGTGCAATTCAGGATTTCTTTCTCCTCATGGAAAAGTTCACTTGCAGTTTGTTCTGAGATCTGCTATTCCCACATCTTCTTCCACACTCATCTGTGTAAGTCCATTGAGGGTGGTGGGCCACACCTGTGTGAGATGTTTGTGTGGGATGTGGTGGGAGGTGTGGAAGGTGGGCAACATGGGAATCCCAGGGGGTTCTGTGTATTATTTTCGGTAATCTAAGCACCTCTTAAAATATATTTATATATATATAAATAACAATTTTGTAAGCAAATGCACATATATGCATAAATATTTATATATCATTTTACAAATAGTGGTATGTATTGTGAAAATTTTGATTTTTACCCACAATAAAAAAATTAATTAATTAAAAAAATGCATATATCTAAATGACTTTTGAATGGATAAAGTAATAATGATATTCGTGGCATAGGAAATCAATAAAGTGTTAAAATACACCATAAAATAATATATAGCATAAGATGTGTAAATGGATATGTAACAGGTGGATATTGCCATGAATTCCAAAAATAGATATTGGATTATGGTGGTCTGTTATTCTGGGTATGATTTTGTTATGATAAGGGCATTGACTGGGCCACAGTCAGTAGGATGTTGTGCCCAACCACTTCGTGGCTGGGGTATCAAACATAAAAGACATAGCAAAGGACAGAGCTAGATTGGTTTTCATGTTGGAGTTCTGATAAGCAAGGTGCGAAGGCCCCAGGGAAAAGAGACAAACCATTCACCTGACATTTCACAGCTGGACTTGTGGTGAGAGGCAAAGCTGAGAGAGCCTTATAGTATACACCTGACCTTCTGGAGGAAATAGAAGAGCTGAGCCCGGAGAGAAATGCAGCCCTGCAAAGAGAGGAAACCAAGAAGCCTGAATACTGGCAAATGTCAGCAGCTGTCTTGCTCCAAGATGGGGTAATAGACTTTGGGGAAGAAAGAAACTTATGCTTTATTGCCTGGTAGTGTAAGCTTCTACTCCAAATAAAGACCCTTATAAAGACCCACAGATTTCTGGCATTTTGCATCAGCACCCCTTTGGCTGACTAATACAGGATATAAAATGTTTTAAAATACATTATTTGGGAAGTCAATTACAAATAATATAAGCAGATTTGGAAAGGTAAGCAAAAGTGTTATAATTTCCCCAGGAAACTTTAAAGAATATTAAATAGTGCATCTCATCCAAATAAATAGAAGAAAAAGAAATTGAACAAAAAGAGTCAGTTCAAAATAAAGAATTCAGGATTTTGATGTTTGCCATTGAGGCCTTTGTTCTGGAGCCATCTTACTCGTGCATTTTTGGAAGCTGCACCTTTCTTATCTTTCAGAAATCTGAAGGTTCCAGGGTTGATTTATGGGGTGAATCAAGTGCTGTATCACTTCCCCATTTCCTAGTTATGAAGTCACCAAGCTGGATGTGATACTCATTTGAAGCAAAAAGAGTCATTAGTGATAGAACTAATAAAAAGAAGATATTTTTATGCCTCCCAAATTGGACACTTAGATGACTAATATTGGTTCTTTTCTCTTTTCTAATGAGTGCATTCAATGATATAATTTTCCCTATAAGCACTGCTTTTTTCAGCACTGCACAAACTATGAAGTAGCATAGAATATTAAAAAGCAGAGAGAACCACCTGACAAAAGGCTTATGAGTGAAGCTATAGCCATTTCCACAAGAGTCCAGACATAAGAAGAAAGCAGAAAATTTGGAAACTTGGGAAAATATTTCTCTGATGGCAAGCATTTTTTCCTCAAAATAACACTTCTATGAATGTAACTTCACTTTAAGGGAATTTGCATCATACTTACCTAAGCATGAGGGAATCTATGTAAAGAAAGAAGAATAAAGACAGTGAATTTTGCCAGTTTGCCCCACATGATAGTCCTCCCATTAAAGTGTAATTAGTGTGAAGATTTCTTAGAAATTCAACCACATGAGATACTTGAGATCACTTGAGAGAAACCATTTGGAATTTCATGAATTTGGGAAAGGTAAAGTCCCATCAAAGAACCATGCAGTAGTAACACCCTGTGTATGTAAGAAATATTGGAAATCCTTCAGCCAGGTATTAAATCTCACTGAGCATGAAATATTCATAAAGTTAGTATTGTAATGAACATGGGAATGCTTCCATCTGAAATAAAACCTCATGTAATATGATAAAATTCACACTAGAGAGGAACCATAAGAGTGTCCTGAATGTAGTTTGCACTTTACAGTCATTTTTTACTCCTCATTTTAAAAGCCATACAGGGGAACAAACATAGAAATGTAATATGAGTGGGAAAATTTTCAACCTGACAGAGAACTTCTTTATTCATCAGAAAATTCTTACTGAAGAGAAATCATATATATGTGGGAAAGCTTTAATTCAAATGTCAAATCTCAGATACAAGAGATTTTCTATTGCAAAGAAACCGTATGCATGTAAGGCATGTGAAAAAGCCTTTAGGTACAAATCATATCTCAGAGAACATGAAAACACTCAAAGTGGACAGAAACAAAATGATTCTAAAGAATGCAGAAAATCCTTCAGCCAAAAGCAATAGTTCATTAAACATCACAGAATTCATTCTGGAGAAAAACCCTCTATATGCAATGAATATGGAAAAGCCTTCAACCAGAAGGAAAACCTCATTAACTATCTGAGAATACATATTGGAGGGAAACCCTATGAATGTGATGGATGTGGGAAAGCTTTCATTCAGTAATCAAGCCTTCTTAAACACCAGATGTAACCATTGGGGAATTTGATGTAATTATGAATTCCATAAATATAATTGAATCATCCTTGTAAACTGATCTGTTAATCTGGGCATGATTGGGGCGTTGCCTGGACCATGTCAGTAGGGTGTTGAGCCCCATCCCTTAGTGGGTGGGGGTTTCGAATATAGAAGGCGTGGCAAAGGACAGTTGAAGCAGATTTTTTTTTGAGAAGCAGTTTTGATGTTGGAGAAAAGGCCCCAGAAGAAGAGAAGTGAGCCATTTGCCTGATACTCTACAACTGACCTTGTGGAGGAAACAGAAGAGCTAAGCCCAGAGAGAAATGCAGGCCCAGGAAGAAAGGAACACAAGAAGCCTGAACCCTGGCAAATGTCGGCAGCTGTCTTGCTCCAACATGTGACAATGAACTATGGTGAGAAGAAATCTAATGCTTTATGGCCTGGTATCTGTGCACTTCTTCCCCAAATAAATACATTTTATAAAGACTAACCCATTTTTGGTACTTCACTTTAGCACCCCTTTGGCTGACTAATATAGAATTTGGTACCAAGGAGTGGGGAAATGCATTTGCATATACCAAAATGTTGGAACGGTTTTATAAATGAGTAAGTGTTATCCTTTGGAGGAATTGTGAAATGCTTGATGGAAAAGGCCTAGATCACTTTGAAGAGTCTGTTGAAAGTCATATGGATGCTAAAGAGACTTTCTATGATGCCTTAGAAATAAATGAAGAAACTATTATTGGAAACTGGAGGAAAGGTGACCCATGTTTTAAAGTTGCAGAGAACTTTGCAAGATTAACTCCTGGTGTTATATGGAAGACAGAATTTGAGAATGGCGAACCAGAGCATTTAGCTGAAGAACCTTCCAAGGTAAACTCAGAGAATGTGGTTTGGTTCTCCTTGCAGCTTATAGCAAAATACTAGATGAGCAAAATACACTAAGGAATGAACTTTTGGGCACAAAGAAAACAGAATCTGATTCTGGAACTTCCAAGTTTCTGGAAATGAAATTCCCAGATAAAGATGCCCCATTTGAAGACATTATTTAACTTGGAACGTGTAAATCAGAATTGAAGATGCAGTTATCTCAGAAAGACTTGTGGAAAGTCTTACTGTCTGCTGGCTTGGACCCCTGCTTCCTGCATGCTAAACCAACAAAGTTTTTGAGAGAGCTGGATGAACAAAACCACTGTCGTCTTGAACAAAAGAGAACATTGAAAGGAGAGATTGAAGGAGAATCAGCTTTAAGAAGAAAACCATGGAAGCAGAGATCTGGACTTAAGACATCCCCTTGGGCCAAGAGAGGAGCCCCACCCATGTGTACAGAGAGGATGAGCTTGCCCCTGCAGTTGAAGAGGGTGGATGCTCCTACACAATATTCTGAGAAAGTTTTGATGCCCCATGGTGCAGAGAGTGTGAGTTGTCCCCAGTAGTTGGAGAGGGTGTGCCACTTTGTTCCTGGGCCTGAGGGTGATCAGCCCTGCTGCAGCCCGGGGGGCGACACTGGCTAGTTATGGGCCGTCCGGTGTGCACTCTGGGAACGGCGAGGGTGAGGAGGTTCTCAGGGAGCGGCGTCGGGTTGGGGGCTCCCTGGTCTCCACGGCTCAGGTGTGGGGGGTATCTGGTAAGGACCGCACGTGAAAGAAAGACTCGAGACCTCTGAGTGCGGGGGAAGAAGCAAAGAGAGAGAGCTTTATTGAGGAAGTACAGTGCATATATACTCTTTAGGCTGGGGGCAGTCCCTCAGCCGATGGTGGAGGCTTATCATTGGGCAGCGGTTAGGGTCAGGGGTTGCTAGGGAAAAGGGGCAGAATTTGGGGGCGGCAAGGGGCGAAGCAAGGTTGTCCAGAAAAGGCAATAACTGGGGCGAGAGCTCAGATTGGTGAGAAGGAAGAGAGAGAGAGGGAAAAGGGGAACGGGGGAGGGGGTTATGCCGCACGGGCGAGGCCATGGCAAGGCTTGTGGCTTGCAGATATGGCAAGGCCTGTGACTTGCAGATACTGCATCTCCACCTTTTTTTCTTTTTTTTTTTTTAGGCCAACTGATAGGGAGCTGGGCCTGTCTTAGGTCATAGCCGGCTGAGGCACTTGTAGCCCTTACCCGTCTTTGGGCTATCCCAGCAGCAGCTGTGCATGAACAGTAGGGACTGTGCCTGTCTTAGGTCAGCATAGGACAACAGCCCAGCGGAGCAACAGCGGCTGGTGCCCTGTCTTAGGTTGGCTACCTTTTGTGCCTGGCTAGGTTGCCCGTCATTGGCTCACCAGTTCAGCTCTATCTTGGCCAAATTGTAATAGGTGGAGAGGTTTGTTTGGAAAGGGAGGAGTTTGTCAAACCCCCAGGAGGTCCAGGAGTTGCTGTTAAGGGCTTCATATTCCTTTTTACGCTTAGCCAGGCCTTCCCTTAGCTGGGCCATATTGTCTTTTATGAGGCCGGAGTGGTGGACATAGAAGCAACATTCTTCTCCTAATGTGGCACACAGCCCCCCCTGTTTTAGGAAGAGGAGGTCGAGTCCTCTACGATTTTGGAGGACTACTTCTGACAGAGAGTTTAAGGATTTTTCCAGATGAGAGATAGAAGTTTCTATACGGGCAATATCTTCATCCACAGCCATACGCAAGGAGGAAAGAGCGGTTTGTTGTGTGCCGAGAGCAGTAGCTCCGAGGGCGATCCCACCAACACCTAGGAGTGAAGCAAGAGTTATAGCGGTGATGATCTCCCATTTTTGTATATTGACCGGGAGTAGTTGATGCTGCCAAAATGCAAGAAATTGATCGTTAGTGTGGAAATAAATGCGGGGAAGAATGGTAACGAGCACACAGGTTTCTCCACTGGTGTTGAGGGTGGCGATGCTCAGGCATGGTGTTAGACCTGTTGAGGAGCAGAGCCATTTCATATCGTTGTGGGGGACCAAAAACTTAGTACCTGAATTAGGGGATGAGGTATAGTTTCAGAGAGACTGCATGGAGGAGGTGACGGTGCCATTAATCTTAACCACACCAAGCCCACTACGAGAGACAGACTGTATAGTCAGGCCCCTAGTATGATTCCATTTGCAAGAGGCAGGGCTCTCTTCTGAAGAATCCTTATAGGAGGCATTAACAGCAATCGCCTCGCAGTAGGGCAGAATGGAGGAGAGGCACAACCAGCAATCCTAGGTGAGATTAGGATTGGAGGCATTTAAATGGGTAAAAGAAGCATTGAGGAGGGACAGAAACGGGTTGGCAAGCGAAAGGGGGACGTTGGGGGGTTTAGGCGGAATGAAGGGAGTGACGGAGGGAGCATGAGTTGCGTTAGATGAGTTAGTATGAGTTGCGTGAGAGGGTGAGGGTGGAGGAGAGGAAACCGGAGGCCTAGAGGACGGGGTTGGGGCCAACCGGTATTGGGCCATGATTTACCCCTGCCCATTCTTTTTTTATAAGCAGGAGTGTGCCAGGGTCAGAGCCGGATACATACAGCCTGATTCCCCAAGTTCGACCCGTGATCCAGGAAGGATCAGTAGGGTTATGAATGGAAAGAGTGAGGTTGGGGTGGGAAGCGTTCAGATCAAGAAAGGTAGCATTAAGTATTTGCCAAAGTGGATTATTGACGGTTGTGTTTGGGGTAGAAGCAGTAAAATTGAGCGTAGAAGGCACTCCAAATTAACAGCTCTAGAAGAGGTGAGTTGGTTATGTATGCCCAATAAGTGTAATTATGATGTGGTATCTTACCTTGACCTAATACTTTACCTATAATTAATTCATTGTAAAACCACCATGTCCATAGTTTAAGTCTTGGCAGCATCTTCAACTCTAGGCTTGATTTTTCTAGAGAGGATCCACTGCTCTTCTCCTGTTTCTGTAATGATAAGAGCAAAACCTCGGCCCCAAAAGTTTAACTCTCCTTTTTTTCCCATTTATTGGTTCTTTCATTTTTCCAATATACAGGTCGTCCATATTTTTCATTTTCATTCCTTTTTTTAACATCCTAATGTCTTTTTGCTGCTGTGATATTAGAAATTTGTTGTCTATTAAGAAAATTTAAGGTAAGCAATACTCTAGACAGTCTGTCTCCAGCAGACTCTCCTCCATCTCCCCCTTTTTGTTTTTACAACATTAATTTTAATAAGTGATTACTTTTTTTTTCTACTATTGCTTGTCCTTCGGGGTTATATGAAATTCCTGTAACATGTTGAATATTCCAGTCACTGTAAAATTTTTTGAAAGATTGACTAAGATAGGCAGGCCCATTATCAGTTTTTAGCTGTTCTGGCAGGCCCATTACAACAAAACAATGTAATAAATGAGAACGTACATGTAAGGACTTTTCACCAGCTTGAGCAGTTGCCCAAATAAAATTAAAATATGTATCCACTGTCACATGAACATCCTGAAGGCGGCCAAAAGAAGGCACATGTGTGACATCCATTTGCCAAATTTCATTAGGATGTTCTCCATGGGGATTAGTTCCTGGAGAGAAAGTGGGGGCATTTATGGGCCTAGAAGTAGTACATTGTCTAACAATCTTCTTACTTTCTTTTACTGTTAAGTGGGGATATTTATGACGTAAGCCAGAAGCATTAGTATGTGTAAGTTTATGATAATCAGAAGTTTTTTTTGTATCTTTGTTAGGTAGGAATATCCATTCTATTATGCCATCCTCTTGTCAAAGTATCCCAGTAGGGGAATGGCAAGATGGAAATATTAAAAGAGAAATTGGAAGATTTATAGTTATCCTTGTTAGTTGGCTATTTTGCACTCTTTTCCAGCCATTTAACTTCTTTTTTGCTTCTGGGCTTAAAATGCGAGGACTATTTAAGTCAGGGTTTCTTGTTAGGGTAAAGCATAAGTTGGAATTCCTAAAGTAGGCCATACCCAATTAATATCACCCAGTAATTTCTGAAAATTACTTGGAATACATAAATTATCAGTTCGAAACTGGACCTTTTGTGGAGTTATAATATTTCTATTAATAGTATGACCTAAATATTGAAAAGGAACCTGTTTTTGAATTTTTTCTTCTGCTATTTGCAACCCATGTTGAGGAAGAATTTCTTTAGCCAGCTGAAATGATTGTTTCAGCTCTTAAGATTGCTCAGCGGCAAAAAGAATATCATCCATATAATGAATAATCATAACCTTAGGAAATTGTTTTTGTAAAATTTGTAATGGAATGTGAATAAAGGATTGACATAATGTAGGTAGGACTGATTATCATTCTCTAAGGTAAAACTTTGAACTGATATCATTCAGTAGGAGCTGAATGATTAATAGAAGGAATAGTAAACGCAAAATTTTCTTTATCATTTGGATTAAGAGGAATAGTAAAAAACAATCTTTTAAGTCAATAATAATAATATGCCAATTTCTGAGTATTTTGCTAATTCCTGAGAAAGGGGCCAGCCTCCCCAGGAAGGAACACAACACTCCTTGGGCAGTATATATTAAGGTTTATGCATCAGTCCCTGGGAGAGTGGCCAGCTCCTCCAGGGAGGAATACAATACCTTTTGAAATGCACTTTATTTATTTATTTATTTATTTTTTAATTTGTTACAAAACATCTTTGATGCACTTACTATTTTAGTTTCCATTTATTATTATTATTATATATAGTAGAGGTGGAGTAAAACAGACAAGTTAAAGCATCTGTCTTTTGATTTTTAGGCAGAGAGGTAGTTTTATAACATATTATATTTTAAAATAATTAAAATTATGATTAATAACAGTATACTTTTGTTTAACATTACACTGAAACATTATTAAATTTTCAGCACTTTTATACACCTTTAAAGCATTTATATGAACTTTTTATTTATACAACTTTAATTGTCATAAAATTAGAAAACTTCTTTTAATTGTACAACACTTTTAAATATTTCATTTAACTTTTATCACATGAACTTAACCACTTTCAGTATTCCACCCCCTTTCAGGGAACAAACAAAACCATTTGTAACAGTGTGAAACAAAAAGCTTTTTTGAGAAAGCTGGTTTAAACATCATATTCCCCCAAAAGCAACAAAATCTGTCTCTCCAAGGACACGTCAAGGCCAAAGCACAAGAAGCTACTTTGATAAAACATCTTCCCTCCTGCACACTGATCACCCAGGAGAAAAATTCTGTGCAAACTTCCACCAAAACAGACCAATGACTTGAGAAACCCCGAGAAAGAACAAAACTCCAACCCTGTTTTAATAACTTAGTCATTTTATCTTATGATAAAATTACTTTCTTTTAATAATAAAAGCACATTCTATATACCTTCTTTACTTAAGTTACCACAATGATTTTAGGAACTGTTTTTAAGCAAACTTCTGACAACATGCAATTACCATCAACATTAAACAAACTTATTAGAATAATGGTTTAATTTGAGTATAACTATTTTTATTATTTTAAACTAATATCCATATTTATTTATTAATATAAGCGCTTATTTAATTTTTGGCCATTTGAATAGAGCTCTTATAATAATTTTTATTTATTAGATTAATATTACTATCCGGAGGTATCAAAATATACACTGATACTGAACAACCAGACAAACACAATACAAGTTACAACATGTCAACAGAAACATATATCTCTGAATTCACTGCTTTTGAGAATTTTATATTGCGGATAGGGAGTGGCCGGGGCAGAGGTGCCAAGGCCGCTGGGGAGAGAAAGGGGCGGGGGGGTGTGACAGAGCGATTGGGGGAGCAGGAGGGTCACGAGGTTTGGCAGGAAATGGTGTGGTGACGGGGCTAGGGGGGATAGAGAGGATGTGACGTTGAGGGTGGGGGCAAGACATCAGAGAGGTTCCACTTTTCTGAGGAAGAAGAAGGGGGAAGTCTGCCATCTTGTAAGTTACACTTTTCGGGTGCGGAAGAAAGGGGAAGTGCGCCATCTTGTACGCTGAAAGGATCCGTGTTAAGGACTTTAGGTGGCAGGCAGGCAGGCGGACTCTCGTTGTGAGACCTGGGGGGGTCTTCCAGGAGGTTGTTAACAGCGAGAATAAAAGAGGATGCGTCTTCTGAGCTATCGGAGCCGGGCTCCGCGGTTGACTCAGAGGGCGGGGGTACAGGCGGAGCGGCGCCGAGCAAGCAGGAGCGGATGGTTATGAGTGTAGGGATAAGGCCAGGAGGAAAGCGCTTGTTCTCATGCTCTATGGCGGAGGTTACCCGATCGATAAGTAGGCGATAGGTATCAGGGTCCCAAAGATTGGCGGTGGGAAGCCAGGGATTGAAAGGGAGAAGAAGATCCCAGAAAACTTGGAGTTGTTTAGAGGAAGCTTTACAATTGTGACACGCTAGAAGGCCCGCTAGAGCTCGAACTTGTGGCGCTTGGTGCTAGGAAAAGGAGGCCCCCATGTCCGGAGGCTAGAAAGGAAACAAGGACAAGGAGGAGAATGAGCAGCAGGAGAGAGAAGATTGTTAGCAGGAACGGGGTCTCAGAGGCGCTAGGGAAGCAGTGGAGCAAGATACGAAAGGCGAAGAGAAGAATGATAGGAAGCAAAAGGAAGATAACAAGGTACATATGTTCTCTAGCAGCAGGAGAAAGGAAACAGTCGCTGCCGAAAAGGGGAAATTTACAAGGGACCTCTGTTTGCTTACCAGATCTGGAAGACCGCGCGTGATCCTATCCCGCTGGCAGTGCCCCACGTTGGGCACCAATTGCCGCTTTGTTCCCGGGCCTGAGGGTGATCAGCCCTGCTGCAGCCCGGGGGGCGACACTGGCTAGTTATGGGCCGTCCGGTGCGCACTCCAGGAACGGCGAGGGTGAGGAGGTTCTCAGGGAGCGGCGTCGGGTTGGGGGCTCCCTGGTCTCCACGGCTCAGGTGTGGGGGGTATCTGGTAAGGACCGCGCGTGAAAGAAAGACTCGAGACCTCTGAGTGCTGGGGAAGAAGCAAAGAGAGAGAGCTTTATTGAGGAAGTACAGTGCATATATACTCTTTAGACTGGGGGCAGTCCCTCAACCGATGGTGGAGGCTTATCATTGGGCAGCGGTTAGGGTCAGGGGTTGCTAGGGAAAAGGGGCAGAATTTGGGGGCGGCAAGGGGTGAAGCAAGGTTGTCTAAAAAAGGCAATAACTGGGGCGAGAGCTCAGATTGGTGAGAAGGAACAAGGAAGAGAGAGAGAGGGAAAGGGGGAACGGGGGAGGGGGTTAGGCCGCGCGGGCGAGGCCATGGCAAGGCTTGCGGCTTGCAGATATGGCAAGGCCTGTGACTTGCAGATACTGCAAGGGTGGATGTCACCACCAGATATTCTGGGGTGCAGAAAGGCTGGAGCACATTCCTCAAAGATTAGGGCAGTTAAGTCAACACCCCATAAGTCTGAGAGGGGTGTACCTGCCCCCATGGATTAGAGAAGGTCAGCTGGTCAACTCATTGCTCTGAGAGGGTTGAACCTGTATGCCAAAGGTTAGGGAAAGCCAGGTGGTCAACTCATTGCTCTGAGAGGGTTGAGCCTGTATACCAAAGGTTAAGGGGAATGTTATCTCCACCTCACTGTACTAGAGGGGATAAGACTCTAACCCAAAGATTGGGTAAGGTGTTGAAATCACCTCAACACTCTTTGGAGGTGAGGTCTGAAGCTTTATGACACCCAGATGCTTGATGAGGTGGAACCAAGAAAGTGGCCATTGGGCAAGTCTGTGGCAATGGTGGGTGTACATGTGGCCCCAAGGAGATAAAACGATCATCTTAAGAATGACTCAGACTTTGAAACCGAATGAAGGATGCTGTGCACATTTAGTGAACTGTAGAGGATCCATGACTCATGTTTAACATCCCAATTTCTCCTTATGATATTGAAAATATTTATCCTTTGTCTTTCCATTTGTGTATTAGAAGCGGTTAAATGGTTTTTTTTTTACATGTATCCATTACATTTAATTGAGAAATGTATATATTTATTCATCTGTGTTTACTTTCTTTTTTATTGTGGGTAAAAATCATAATTTTTCACAATACATTCCAACATTTGCAAAATGATATAGAAATATATATGCATATATGTGCATTTGCTTACAAAAATGTTATTTATGTATATATAAAAATATATTTTAAGAGGTGCTTAGATACCCAAAATATTACACGGAACCCACTGGGATTCCCATGTTGCCCACCTCCCACACCTCCCACCACATCCCACACAAACATCTCCCACAAGTGTGGCTCACCAGCCAGGATTAAATTCACCAATCAAAAGACACAGATTGGCAAAATGGATAAGAAAATGTGATCCATCTATATGCTGTCTACAAGAAACCCACCTTCGACCCAGGGATTCAAGGAGGCTGAAAGTGAATGGCTGGAAAACCATTTTACAAGCTAACAATAGCCAAAAAAGGGCAGGAGTAGCTATTCTAATATCAGACAAAATAGACTTTAAATGCAAAACTATTTTAAGAGACAAAGATGGACACTACATATTAGTAGTTAAATGGTTTTGTAAGTTTCAGTGGTCACTAGCAGACGGGACTTTGCCTCAAGGTGAACTGTATTCTTTAAAATGCCTATGATATTATTTTGTACTTGAATTGTTGCAGATTTAAGTTTTTTGAGAATTGTAATGTATTTTTGGAATTCAGAGGGTGGAATGTAACCATTGGGGAATTTTATGTAATTATGAATTCCAAAAATATAATTGGATCATGCTTGTAAACTGATCTATTAATCTGGGAGTGATTAGGGAATTGACTGGGCCACGTCAGTAGGGCATTGAGCCCCACCCCTTAGTGGGTGGTGGAATCGAATATAAAAGGCATGGCAAAGGACTGTTGAAGCAGTTTTTTTTGAGAAGCAGTTTTGATGTTGGAGAAAAGGCCCCAGAAGAAGAGAAGTGAGCCGTTTGACTGATAGTCTACAGCTGACCTTGTGGAGGAAACAGAAGAGCTAAGCCCAGAGAGAAATGCAGCCCTGGGAAGAGAGGAACAGAAGAAGCCTGAACCCTGGCAAACACCCACAGCTCTCTTCCTCCAACATGTGGCAATTAACTTTGGTGAGAAGTATCTTCTGCTTTATGGCCTGGTATCTATGGACTTCTACCCCAAATAAATACCCTTTATAAAGACTAACCCATTTTTGGTATTTGACATTAGCACCCCTTTGGCAGACTAATACACCAGAGAAGAAAAAGTGGAGAGAAACCCTATATCTGTAAGGACTGTTGGAAAGCCTTCAGTAGCAAATCAAATCTCACTGACTATGAGAAAATTCATAGTGGAGGGAAACCCTATACATGTAAGGAATGTGGAATAGCCTTAAGCCAGAGGCAGTATCTCATTAAATATTACAACATTCATACTGGAGTGAAACCCTGTGAATGTAATGAATGTGAATCTCCAAAGAATGTCCACATCCAGTCTGTGCAACTTGTTGCCAAATTTTTAAGGAAGCGGCTGTGACTGTGCAAATCATGATATCTTTCTCCCCGGGAAAAGTGCACTTGCAGTTTGTTCTGAGATCTGCTTCTCCCACATCTTCTTCCACACTCATCTGTGCTCAATTTGTTACCAATAATTTATGCTTCAGAACTCGAGATTTCTCTTAGTTTATGTAAAGATAGGCTTTCCACTTATTTCAAATTGTCCTGGTTGTTTTCACTGGTTCTTCAGTCCATTACAATCTGGATAAGCATTTTAAAAATTAGTGCTGCCCATTATTGTAGCATTTTCTTCTAAGGCACCCCAACCATTTATATTTTTTCAGTTTCTTCAGCTGATTCAGATGTGGATTCAAGTTTAACAGCCACAGGTCTACAGTGGCCTGCTTTATACTTAACTCCAATTTTCCTTTTGATTTTAAATCAGAAATGATCCTCTCTAATTGGACGGTATACTTCTAATCTCAAGTATTTTAAGAAGTTAGAAAATGTATTTATATTCTTAAGTTGTAATCCAATATTTTTCTCATATGTCATAGGAGGATGGATGAATCTAGAGAATGCATGTATTTGCAAACAGAAATGTGTACCCAAAAAATATGTCAGTGCAGATAATTCTGAAGAAGGAGGATTGGGAGTTGAGTCTATAAAAGGAAGTTTACTGTTTGCCATAACAGACATAAATTATTTTTATAACCTTTGCATGGACAATTTAGTTATAATTTAAAAGAAATTATGAAAAAAGTACACACTGGAATCATACATAGCATTTCATTTGAAGATATTGATTTGTATCTGCAACAGTACTGGGGGAGCACTTTCCCTCACCCTTTTCAAATACAGTCGCCCATAAAGGATAAGTGCTCAATCACCTTGGCCCCCTCCCCATCTGCCTGGACGGGTGGAGGCCTCCCTCAGCAGGGGTGAGCATGGACCACAAGGAGCATGTGTGCAACCCTGTGAAGGCGACACTGCTCTCTACACGTGTCCAGTTAGAGGGCTTTTAGCACCACAGGAGAAGAGAGACTTCCTATGGCTTACTCCACAGTGAAGACCTGCTAGAGTGACTCACATCACTAACTGAGGCTGTGAGATCTGAGCAGGGCTTTCTCCTGAAACTCCTTTGTGCATCCACAACCTATGATGATGGTTTTCATTGGGGCTTTAAGTGTTTGGTTCCCAAACAGAACTGTCCATCTCTGGCTTGGGGAAGTACAGTGAACACTTCTTAGATTCTTACTTCTTCAGCTGTTCATCAGTTTCTTCCTATCCAAACCCTCCATTCTCTTCTGGGATTGAAGAGGTCTCCATCATTTTCAACTCTGTTCAAAATGTTTTGAAAATTTTATATTTAATTAGTCTGAGAAATATCTAGCATCTACACCCTCTGAGGTTTTCTACAAACATGTACTATCTCACAACCTTACTTCTATTTTTGTCTGCCCTAGGTCCCAGGGCTTTCTGGGATTATGTTACCATTTATTAGGGTCACTGGCATAATCTTGCTCATTGTGGTGATATTATTGTGGTACCCAATGCTGTAGTGTAAATTTTGACATTTCCTTCCTGTCACCAAGAGTTTTCATCTTGTTATTGCTTTCTTTAGCTACCCCAAGATTGGAGAAGGTGAATGTATAACTGGAAGCAGGAGACCTGAGTCTGTGCCTGAGACCCAGGAGGGGTACAGTAAAAGCAGCATCCTAAGAGGGTCAATGCTGGAGGCCAAGGGAAGGAGGGAAGGGCAAAAGGATCAGGAGCAGGAAGAATCCTGTCTGTGCCCTGACTCCTCTGCTGCACCATATCCCAGGACCCATACTTTTATCTGCCCCTGCCCACCTAGCCAACCACTATCTGAGGCAGTTGCACCATACTGAGGCATCTGAGACTTTACATTACTCCTCAAACCATGTGACTCCCCTGTCTGTCTCTCAGTCTTGTAGGACTTGTTGGCCAAGACCAATTCCTCCTCCATCTTACCAGTACTCATTCCAGCCTAGTCTGGAGACACCCACAGTATACAGGTGAATTCACTGGGCAGCAGCATCACACTGCCATTTGGGAACACGGCATCTCTCCAACACTTTGTCCCTAACTGTTTCAGTTTGCCAAGGGCTGTCAATGCAAAATACCAGAAATAGGTTGGCTTTTATTCGAATTTATTGGGGTTAAAGCTTACAGTTCTGAGGCTGTCAAAATGTCCAAATCAGGGCATCATCAAAAATGCTGTCTTAGAAAGGGTCAGCTGTTACAGGACTGTTGCCAAGAAAAAATGTTGGCCTGTCTGTCTCCCTCTGCCTTCTCTTCTGAACTCACTTTCTCTCTGAGCTCAGCAGTGGGCCATCAGACACAATTGCTCATACCTCTCTCTTCTATTCTAGCCTGGATGTCTTCAGGTTCAAGCTGATCCATGATTAGCCTCTGGCCTCTCCCTCAGCCACTCAGGGATTCTGTGTCTCTCCACAGTTGGAGATCATGGAGCCCTCTCCCACATGACAGGGTAAACAAGGCAGAAATCTTTCTCTTTGTGTTCCTTGTATGTAAGACTTCAACACAATGATTGGGGTCCTTCCTGGTGCCTGAAATCTAATCAGAGGCCCTTAACTAAAGTAAAGCAATCTAAAAAAAATGACCTAATCAAAACGTCCCTTATCTGAATCTAACCAATATGTGCTACATACAAAAGGCTTACACACACAGCAATGGGTCAGCAAGAACATACATTTCTGGGGTCCACACAAGACACAAATGAGGGCATTAACCCTAGGTACAGGGATCAGGAGGGGTCTCCTACGTCTGGGAGAAATGGGAACTCATGAAGCAGGGGCTGTATTTTGGGTTTGGCCATCATTGATCAAAATGGGGTGCTGACCACCATTACACTGGATCCTAGAAGGGTCCCAAGAAGAACTCAATATACTGTGCTTTCTCCAACAAATCTTAGGTCCAAAATCAGGTGTGTAACTTGAGAAGTGTGCCATTATTCCCATCCCGAATGCCAGAGTGAACAGGTTTTGCCTGTGTGGTGTTTGGGCATGAAGCAGGCTGAAAACTGAAAGCCCCTAATTTCTTCTCTAAAGAACTGATTATATTTACAACAGAATGGAAAAATTGAACCCTAAGGGTGCACTCAAAAGCAGTGGAGATCATTGAGAGCCTGAGATTTAATTCATCTCAATCATTCAGGAAGAATTGAACTACATACTTTTAAAGATGAGTAAAATCTAATATAGTCGCAACTCCCAGGAGGATGGCAGACTAGTAAGACACAGGAATCCCTTATCCAGAAAAACAGGTAGAGAACAGGGGTGACACCACACTGAAATAGATGTTCTAGGGTTTATGAGAGCAGGTGAAGTCTGCACACCACCCAGAGGAGAGTTGGACAAATCAGGGAAATCACAATGGTAGAATAAATACTGTGAGTTGGAACAAGCAGTGGCTTCTGCAGCCAGCACCCTCCCACACACTCTTTAGAATTCTCGGGCCTCTGGGCCTGTGACTTCACAGAAAGGGGCTCCAGGTATCTACCCCTCCCAGAAAGGGGAGAGAGAGGGACACAGCTTTAGGCTGACTCAGTTTCTGACCCAAAAATTTGGGCTGCGGAGCCCTGTGGACCCTTCCACACAGTGGTTTGACCTGGGAGCCAAGGAAGGACAGGAGAAATCCGACCCTCACAAACTCACCCTCTTCTAGCCTGGACTAATTTTTGAGGATGCCACAAGAGAGGGGAGAGAGAGCCTTGGGCTGAGAGGGGAGAGAGAGCCTGCTTTTGACTTGCATGTTTGGTCTGCCCTGTCCTGAGAGCCCTTCCAGGCAGGGTGAGGATGCACAATAGTTTGCATTGGAGCCTGAAAGGGGCTGAAGATATACAAACCACCCAGTCTCCTCTGCTACTATCAGGGAATGATTGTTGAGGATTCAGAAGGGCGATAAATATTTCCTAGCTGGGAAAGGGAGGTGGCTACCAGAGAAGACTGGAGAACTGTCTAATAAAGTTTGAATTACATGGATCTTAGCCCCCAGACAGGAAGTGCTGCCACATTGATCTAGTCTGTGCCACAACACATACACTCCGACCATGCATTGAATTGAGAGTTGCTAAAGCACGCCATCTCCTGGCAGACAAAGGAAGTGCACATAAGAAAATTAATAGTTAGAGAAAAATTTCCTGGCCTCTATGGCATCTCTGCCCAAGGCCCTAGAAAATGAACCGACAACCAATTACTGGGCCCAGTGCCCAGTTTTGAGCAAACAGCAGGAAAATCCTAACAATCAAGGTTGGGCCAAAAATCAAAGAGATGTGGTAACTAACAGCTTCCTGCCACTGAATCCCTATTAAAGAGAAAGTGATAGAGCATCTCAGTAAAATACCACCTAACCAGATGCCTAAACCCCAGCCAAATAATAAGAGCCATAATAAGAAAATAGAAGACATGGATCAAGAAAACTAATACATCAAAGTCCCAGAAGAGCTGCAGAATTTGAGAGAACAAATCAGTGAGATGAGCGCAAATTTCCAAATTAATGTGATGAAAGGCAATATAGTGAGAGATAAATGACATCAAGAAGATATTGAGTAAATGCAAAGAAGAATTTGAAATCCTGAACATAAAAGTAACGGAGTTCATGGGAATGAAAAACACAATAGGTGAAGTCAAAAACACATTTGAGGAATACAACAGCAAACTAAAAATGATAGAAGAAAGAATAAGTGATTCCAAAGACAGGGAAGCTAAAATTGAAGAGAGAAAAGAACAGAGAGAGAAAGAATGAAGAAATTCAGCAGGAGATCAGAGAGTTGAATGCCAACACAAAACACAACAACATACCTGTCATGGGAGTTCCAGAAGGGGAAGACAAAGGAAAAGGGGCAGAAAGAGTATTGGAGGAAATAATACCTGAAAATTTCCCAACTCTTACAAAAGAAATTAACTTACATGTCCAAGAAGCACACTGTACCCCAATGAGAATAAATCCAAACAGACCTATGCCAAGACACATACTATTCAGATGGTCAAATGTAAAAGATAAAGAGAAAACACTCAGAGGATCAAGATGGAAGCAAACAATCACATACAAAAGATGTCCAGGAAGATTTAGTGCAGATTTCACTTCAGAATCCATGGAGGCAAGAAGACAGTGGTATGATACAATTAGGAAACTGAAAGAGAAAAACGGCCAGCCGAGAATTCTTTATCCATCAAAACTGTCCTTCAAATATGAAGATGAGCATAAAATATGCACAAACAAAAAGAAATTTAAAGAGTTTGCAAAAAAGAATCCACATTTGCAGGATATATTAAAGGAAGCCTTAGAACATGAAAGAAAAAGACAGGAGAGAGAGGCTTGGAGGAGAGTACAGAAGAAAGAAAAGCAGAAAGGCTAACAAAAGAGTAAAAAGAGAGACAAAACAAGATGGCATATGAAAAGCAAACAATACAATGGAGGAAACAAGTAGTGCATTTTCAGTAATATCATTGAATGTGAATGTATTAAATTCCCCAATCAAAAGATACAGGCTGACAGAATGGATTAAAAAGCATGAGCCATCCATATGCTGCTTACAAGAAACTCACCTCAGACCCAGGGATACAAACCGGCTGAAAGTACAAGGTTGGAAAAAGATACCCCACGCTAATAGTAAACAGAAAAGAGGAGGGGTAGCTATATTAATATCAGACAAAACAGACTTTAAATGCAAAAATATGATAAGAGATATGGAAGGCCATTATATATTAATAAAATGGATGATCCTCCAGGATGATATAACAGTCATAAATATCTATGCACTTAATCAGGGTGCCCCAAAATATATTAGCCAATCTCTGGCAATACTGAAGGGAGAAATAGACATTTCTACAATAATCGTAGGAGACTTCAACACTCCTCTCACATCATTAGATAGAACAACTAGACAGAAGATCAACAATGAAACAGAGAACTTGAACAATATGATAAACAAGTTAGACCTAACAGACATATACAGAACACTGCATCAAAATTCAGTGGGTTAAACATTCTTCTCAAGTGCCCATGGATCTTCCTCCAGGAAGTACACATATTAGGTCACAATTCAGCTCTCAAGAAATATAAAAGATAGAAATTATACAAAGCACCTTCTCAGATCATAATGGAATGAAACTAGAAATCAATAACAGACAGGAAAAAGTAAATTTGAAAATGTGTGTAGATGGAACAACACACTACTATATATTCGCAGGGTCAAACAAGAAATTGAAAGTGAAATCAATAAATATATTGAGACAAATGAAAATGAGAATAAAACGTATGGGGGACCAGCGAAGGCAGTCTTAAGAGGGAAATTTATAGCCCTAAGTGCCTATATTAAAAAACAAGAATGAGCTAAACTAAAAGATTTAACTGAACACCTAGAGAAACTAGAAAATGAACAGCAGACCAATGCCAAAGCAAGCAGAAGGAAATAAATAATAAAGATTAGACTGAAATAAATGAAATTGAGAACAGAATAGCAATAGAGAAAATGAACAAACCAAAAGCTCATTCTTTGGGAAGATCAATAAAATTGACAAACCCCTTGCTAGACTAACAAAGAAAAAAAGAGAGAAAATGCAAATAAACACAATCAGAAATGAAAGAGGGGGAATTACAAATGATCTCATAGAAATAAAAAGAATCAAAAGAGGATATTATGAGAAAATATATGCCAACAAATTAGACAACTTAGATGAAGTGGACAAATTTCAGGAAACACATAACCAACCTGCACTGAAGTTACAAGAAATACAAGAACTTAACAACCAATCACAATTAAGGAGATTGAATCCGTCATCAAAATTCTCCAAGCAAAGGAAAGTCCAGGACCAGATGGCTTTACAGGTGAATTCTACCAAGCATTTCAAAAAGAATTAACACCAATCCTGTTTATACTCTTCCAAAAAATTGAAGAGGAGGGAAAATTACCCAACACATTTTATGAAGCCAACATCGCCCTAATAGCAAAGCCAGAGAAAGATTCCACAAGAAAAGAACATTACAGACTAATCTCTCTAATGAACATAGACGCATAAATTCTCAACAAAATACTTGCAAATCGAATCCAACAGCATATCATAAGACTTATACATCACGACCAAGTGGGATTTATTCCTCCTATGCAAGGCTGGTTCCACATAAGATAATCAAACAATGTAATACACCACAGTAGCAAACTGAAGGAAAAAAAATCACATGATCATCTCAATAGATGCAGAAAAGTCATTTGACAAAATCCAACATCCTTTTTGGATAAAAATACTTCAAAAGGTAGGAATAAAAGGAAAATTCCTCAATATGATAAAAGGCATATATGAAAAATCCACAGCCAACATCATACTCAATGGGGAAAGGTTGAAAGCATTCCCTCTAAGATCAGGAACAAGACAAGGATGCCCACTGTCACCATTGTTATTCAACATTGTACTAGAAGTTCTAGCTAGGGCAATTAGACAAGTCAAAAAAATTAAAGGCATCCAAATAAGAAAGGAGGAAGTAAAACTCTCACTGTTTGCAGATAACATGTTCCTGTACTTAGAAAATCCTGAAGTATCCATGACAAACATTCTTGAACTAATAAATGAGTTCAGCAAAGAGGCAGGATACAAGATCAACACGCAAAAATCAGTAATGGTTTTGTACACTAGTACTGAACAACCTGACAAGAAATCAGGAGGAAAATTCCATTTTCAATAGCAACAAAAAGACTTAAATACCTAGGAGTTAATTTAACCAAAGAAGTACAGGACCTATATGCAGAAAACTACAAAACAATGCCGAAAGAAATGAAAAAAGATCTAAATAAATGGAAAGATATTCCGTGTTCATGGATTGGAAGTATAAATATCATGAAGATGTCAGTCCTGCCCAAACTGATTTTCAGATTACATGAAATACCAATCAAATTCTCAACAGCTTTCTTTACAGAATTAGAGAAGGCAATTACGAAATTCATCTGGAAGGGTAGGTGCACATGAGTTGCCCAAAGCATTCTAAAAAAGAAGAGCAATGTGGGACGAATTTCACTGCCTGACCTTGAAACATATTACAAAGCTACAGTGGTCAAAATTGTGTGGTACTGGCATAAAGATATCCATTTCGATCAGTGGAATAGAATTGAGAACCCAGAAATATACCCTGACCTATATAGTCAACTGGTTTTTCACAAACCTACCAAGCCCACATTAATGGGAAAAAAACAGTCTCTTGCAGAAATGGTGTTGGGAGAACTGGATATCTATAACCAAAAGAATGAAAGAGCACCCCTATCTCACCCCCTATACAAGAATCAACTCAAAATGGATCAAAGATCTAAATATAAAAGCCAGGACCATAAAACGACTAGGAGAAATGTAAGGAAACATCTTCAAGACCTTGTAGTAGGTGGTGGTTCCTTGTACCATATACCCAAAGCATGGACAACAAAAGAAAAAATAGATAATGGGGACCTCCTCAAAATTAAACACTTTTGCAACTCACGGGACCTTGTCAGAAAGGTGAAAAGCACTCAATGGGAAATAATATTTGGAAATCACATATCTGATAAGGGTTTAATATCCAGGATATATGAAGAGATGTTACAACTCAACAATAAAAAGACAAATGCCCCAATTAAAAAATGGGTAAAAGACTTGAATAGACATTTCTCCAAAGAAGAAATACAAATGGCAAAAAACACATGAGGAAATGCTCAACATCACTCATGATTAGGGAAATGCACATCAAAACTACAATTAGATATCATTTTACACCCATCAGAATGGCGACTATTAAAAGTACAGAGAACTACAAGTGTTGGAAAGGATGTGGAGAGTTAGGAACACTTCTTCACTGTTGTTGGGAATGCAGAATGATATACCCACTCTGGCGGACTGTTTGGAAGTTCCCAAAGAATTTGAATATAGACATGCCTTGTGACCCTGCAATATGACTACTGGGTATTTACCCAGAAGAACTGAGAGCAGTGACACGAACAGACATCTGCACACTGATGTTCATAGCTAACTTATTCACCATTGACAAAATTTGGAAACAACCCAAGTGTCCATCAACAGATGAATGGATAAACAAACAGTTGTCTATTCTCAAGATGGAATATTATGCAGCTGTAAGAAGGAATGAAGGTGTAAAGCACATGGCACCATGGAAAACCTGGAGGACATAATGTTGGGTGAAGCAAGCCAGACATGAAAGGACAAATACTGTATGAATGCATTACTATGAACCAAATATATTGTGTAACGTCTTGTTTGATCACTTAAAATATATATATATGTATCCATTACATTTACTTGAGAAATGTATATATTTATTCATCTGTGTTTACTTTTTAGTTTTTAATGGTTTATACTTTCAATAATTAAATGTACACATAAAGTTTCCAAAAATAAAAATAAATAAACACCACCACCAACAACAAAAAAAAACTAATAAGTTTGCTAGAAGCAACTCACTTTAAAAGAAAAGTAAAAATATATTCTTTAGGCAGAAAGAAAATAATCTCAAGTTTCAAGTTTCAGGATGGATTGAAGAACAATATCTGCCAATTAAATTCATGTATCTAAAAGACTATTGAATGGATAAAGTAATAATGATATCTGTGGCCTAGGACATCAATAAAGTGTTAAAATACACCATAATATAATATGTAGAATAAGATGGTTAAATGAATATGAAGCAGTTTGATATCGTTATGAATTCCAAAAATAGATTTTGAATTATGCTTGTAAACTGGTTTGTTAATCTGGGCATGATTAAGTTATTATAAGGTCGTTGACTGGGCAACAGCCAGTAGAGAGTTTAGCCCCACACCTTGGCGGGTGGGGTATCAAACATAAAAAGACATGGCAAAGGACAGAACTGGAGTAGGTTTTTTTTAATTAATTAATTAATTAATTAATTTTTTGTGGGTAAAAATCAAAATTTTGGCAATACATACCAATATTTGCAAAATGATATATAAATATATATGCGTATATATGCATTTGCTTACAAAAATGTTATTTATGTATATATATAAATATATTTTAAGAGGTGCTTAGATACCCAAAATATTACACAGAACCCACTGAGATTCCCATTTTGCCCACCTCCCACACCTCCCACCACATCTCACACAAACATCTCCCACAAGTGTGGCCCACCACCCTCAATGGACTTACACATCCTGGCGACTTGCCACCAACCATAGACCACAGTTCACACCGTAGACAACACTCTCTCCCACACAGTTCTGAGTGGTGTGTGCTGATTTAAAATGGCCTACATACGTTGCCACAAAGGTACTCAGGACAAAGTCCAAATCCCAAAGAAGCCCCTGTATTTCAACTGCTCGTCCCCTCCCTGCCCCAAAAGTGTCTAGTGGCCTCTGGCTCCACCTCATTTTTATAATTTCTTCCATTGCCAGAATCACCATATGTGAACAACAGAATACCATCAAGTCCACTCTAGTCCATAGTTCTTCCCCCAATCCTGAGGGGACTGGGATGGTGATGTCCACTCCAACTCCAAGTGAGAGAGGGCTTATATCCCATGGATATGGTGGGTGGGATGATCCTGCCTGCAGATGCAGGCCCTCTTAATTCTCTGGGATGGCCATTGCCCATCGTTGTCTCCTCGTCAGGTGACTTGGATGAGTCCATTGAGTTGTAGGGTAGGAGTTTTAGCTCCACCGAGATTCCATGCACACCTGGCACATAGGTAGGCCAGAGGCTCCAGTCTCTGGAAGTATACCTAAAAACTTCAGCATCACATGTAGGTTTGAATAGAAGGGACTGATGAACCATGTGCAGGGAGGACTTATTTGAGTCCAATTCTGTCACTCTCAGGAGCACAGATACCAAAATATAACCCACTGATAAGCCATCAGTCTCTGGGTCTATCCCCACTTATATAGGACCTGGGTGTCTCCAGAGCTCTCAGGAGCCCATCTGTGTGGGGTGATTGGCACCTAGAAGTTCTATGAGATCCTACTGAGGTGTGCGTAAGAGTTACCTCTGGGATGACCTCACGGCTCTCTTTGAAGTCTCTTAGCCACTTGAACTTATTTGTTTTTACATAGTACCCCTTTAATTTAAGGTCTTTTTCCAGTTGTGTTGCCAGTTGGCACTTGGTGTTAATCCCTCATTGCCAGGGAGGCTCATCCCCGGGAGTCATGTCCCACATTGGGGGGAAGGTAATGCAATCATATGCTGAGTTTGGCTTAGAGAGAGGCCACATTTGAGCAACAAGGAGGCTCCTAGGTGGCAACCCTTAGGCACCCCACAAGTGCAGGCTAAGTGTCAGTTACAAGAGCAAAGACTCAAAAGGGTAGTCATCAATAAAAAGAACAAATCAGTGGGTCATCCTCTTTTGACAGGCACTGTCCCTGCGTTCAGAGGACTATTGCTGCTCCCTTGGAGACTGTGGCAGAGTTATCCAGGATAGGAATTCAGATTCCCTCATTTATTGTGTGATTGTCCAGCCATCGTGACCATGCCCCATCTTTTGATCTTTTGAATGATTTTGTATATCTTTCATGTATATTCACATGAACTAATTCCAATGAAATCCCCCTCTCAGACACCCCCCACCAATAATCCCCTGCAGTACCCATTGTAAACCTTCTGTGAACCAAATCCTCCATGAACATGTAGTCCATAAAATAATCAAATACACTTTCTAGGAAAAGAAACAACTATGATAAGCTTACATGCAAGAGACAAACATAAGGAAACTCCGGGGAAAAAAAAACAAAAAATCAAACAAAAACAAAACAATATAAAATATAATTAGCTGATTGGGACATTCAAAAAAAGGGCAAAAAGGCAAAGGAAATGCCTTAAATATATATATATATATATACATATATATATATATATATTCATTTTTTTCCTTTCTCTATTTTTTTCTTTCCATCCTTTTATCACTGTGTTACTGAATGTCTGTTGTGCCGTGACACCTTCCCCCTCTCAATCCCCATTGTCTCCCAATTTTTCATTTGATTTTCAAAGAAGTTTTAGGTCACAGCAAAGTAACATTCGGAGTGCCGGAGACTCCCAGATACCAAACCACGCCTCCTTCCCCACTCCATATTAACCCCCCCTTTTTTTGAATGTTAACTGTTATACAGATAGCAAAATATAGCAACTAAACGTTGTCAATGATTTATAGTATAGTTTACAATTTAGATGTTATAGTTTAATAATTTTTATGATATTTACCTTGTCCTGTGTCCATTACTGAAAGGTAATGAAAAGCCTTCCCCATAATCACCAAACACCGCATTAGATCGTGACTGTTCCCTTCCCCCCAGGGCCCATGATACCACCCTATCCCGACCCAAGGAATGTCAAAATTCACAGTTACATGCCCTGTGGATTTGAACCTGCCCTTCCTAATCCACCCACCCCACAGTGCTGCACCACCAAACCCAGGAACAAAACCACTCATCTGCCCCATCCCCCAACATGCAACCACATTCTATCCCTTTACCATAGATTATGTCCATATGGGTGATGGCTCAAAGCCTGTTCTTCTCTTATTCTCCTTTGTTAACCTATTTTCAGACAATAGTTCTCAGAGACTGCACATTTTCCTCAGTTCAGATCAGTGAGGTCATATACTGTTCATCCTTCAGTGCCTGGCTTGCTTCACTCAACATAAGGTCTTCAGGATTCATCCACGTTATTCCATGTGTTAGCACTTTGTTCCTTCTTACAGCTGAGTAATATTCCATTGTATGTATGTGCCACATTTTGATTATCCATTCATCTGTTGATGGGCACCGGGGCTGATTCCAACTTTTGGCAATGGTGAACAATGCTGCTATGAACATTGGTGTGCATATATATGTTTGGGTCTTTGCTTTCAGTTCTTCTGGTTATATACCCAGCAGTGGAATTGCTGGATCATACGGAAGATCTATTGTTAGTTTTCTGAGGAACTGCCAAACTGTCCTGCACAATGGCTGGACCATATCGCAGTCCCACCAGCAGTGGATGAGGGTTCCTATTCCTCCATATCCTCTCCAACATTTAATGGTCTCCTGTTTTTTTAATAGCTGCCATTCTGATGGGTGTAAGATGGTATCTCATTGTAATTTTGGTTTGCATTTCCCTGATAGCAAGCGATGTTGAGCATTTTTTCATGTGCTTTTTAGCCATTTGTATTTCTTCCTTGGAGAAGTGTCTTTTCAGGTCACTTGCCCACTTTTTAAATGGGCTGTTTTTCTTTTTATTTTCAAGGTGTAGGATTTCTTTATATATGCAGGATATTTAGGCTCCTATCAGATATATGGTTGGCAAATATTTTCTTCCATTGGGTAGGCTTCCTTTATTTTCTTAATAAAATCCTTTGAGGTGCAGAAGTTTTAATTTTGATGAGATCCCTTTTATCAATTTTTTTTTCTCGCTGCCGTGCTTTCACTGTGAAGTTCATGAAATCTCTTCCTATTACAAGGTCCGATAGAAGCTTCCCTATATTATCTTCCAAGGTATTTATGGTTTGGGCTCTTATATTTAGATCTTTGATCCATCTTGAGTTGATTTTTGTATAAGGTGTGAGATGGTATTCTTCTCTCATTCTTTTGGATATGGATATCCAGTTCTCCAAACACCACTTGTTAAAGAGACCATTCTCTCCCAACTGAGTGGGCTTCGTGGCCTTTTCAAATATCAGATGACTGTATATGTGAGGATCTATATCAGAACTCTCAATTCGGTTCCATTGGTCAGTAGGTCTATCCTTGTGCCAATACCATGCGGTTTTGATCACTGTAGCTTTGTAGTATGTTTTAAAGTCAGGTAATGTGATACATCCAACTTCATTTTTCTTTTTCAATATATCTTTGGCAATTCGGGGCCTCTTGCCTCTCCAAATATGTTTTGTGGTTAGTTTTTCCAGTTCCTTAAAAATTATAATGTTGACTTTTATTGGGATTGCATTAAAAATGTAGATTAGTTTGGTTGGATAGACATCTTGAGGATGTTTAGTCTTCCTATCATGAACAGGGAATATTTTTCATTTATTTAAGTTTTCTTTGATTTCCTTTAACTGTGTTGTGTAGTTTTCTGTATATAAGTCCTTTACATCTTTAGTTAAATTTATTCCTAGGTATTTGATTCTTTTATTTATTATTGTAAATGTTTTTTTTTTCCTGATTTCCTCTTCAGTTTGCTCATTATTGATGTACAGAAATGCTACTGATTTTTGAGCATTGATTTTATAGCCTGCAACATTACTGAACTCCTTTATAAGTTCTAGAAGCGTTGTTGTTGATTTCTCAGGGCTTTCTATGTAGGGGATCATGTCATCTGCCAATATTGAAATTTTTAATTCTTCTTTTCCAACCGGATGCCTTTTATGTCCTTTTCTTGTATCGTGCTCGTGCAAGTACTTCTAAGACAATGTTAAATAGGAATGGTGATAGTGGGCATCCTTGTCTTGTTCCTGATCTCAGAGGGAAGGCTTTTAGGATTTCACCGTTGAAAAGGATGTTAGCTTTGGATTTTTCATATACACCCTTTATCATTTTCAGAAAGTTTCCATCTATTCCTATCTTTTGTAGTGTTTTTATGAGCAAAGAGTGCTGTGTTTTCTTGAATGCTTTTTCTGCATCTATAGAGATGATCATGTGATTTTTTTAATTCAATCTGTTTATGTGGTGTATTATATTGATTGATTTTCTTATATTGAACAATCCTTGCATACCTGGGATAAAACCCAATTGGTCACGGTGTATAATCCTTTTGATATGTTGTTGAATGCGATTAGCAAGTATATTGTTAAGGATTTAAGCATCTAGGTTCATTAGAGAAATTGGTCTGTAATTTTCCTTTCTTGTGGTATCGTTATTTGGTTTTGGTATTAGGGTAATGTTGCCATCATAGAATGATTTAGGCAATATTACTTCTATTTCTAGTTTTTGGTAGAGCTTAAATAGAATTGGAGTTAGCTCTTTCCGGAATGTTTGGTAGAATTCAGCTGTGAAGCCATCTGGTCCTGGACTCTTCTAGTTGGGAGGTTGTTAATGACTGAGTCTATTTCTTTACTTATAATTGGACTGTTGAGTAGATCTATTTCTTCTTTCATCAATGTCGGCTGTTTGTGGGTTTCTAGAAACTTGTCCATTTCCTCTAAATGGTCATTCTTGTTGGCATATAATTTTTCAAAGTATCCTCTTATAATACTCTTTGTTTCTGTGGGGTCAGTAGTGATATCACCTTGCTCATTCCTTATTTTATGTATTTGCATCTGTTCTCTCTTTTTCTTTGTTAGTCTGACTAAAGGTTTGTCAATTTTGTTGATATTCTTGAAGAATCAGTTTTTGGTTTTGTTTATTGTTTCCAATGTTTTCTTATTCTCTATTTCATTTAGTTCTGCTCTAATCCTTGTTATTTCCTGCTTTCTACTTCCTTTAGGTTTAGTTTGTTGTTGTTTTTCAATTCCTCCAAGTGTGCAGTTAGGTCTTCAAGTTTAGCTCTTTCTTATTTTTTTATATATGAATTTATGACTATGAACTTCCCTCTCAGGACTGCTTTCGCTGCATCCCATAGGTTTTGATATGTTGTGTTGTCGTTTTCATTAGTTTCAAGATAGTTACTGATTTCTTTTGAAATTTCCTCTTTGATCCACTGTTTGTCTAAGAGTGTGTTGTTTATCTTCCATATCTTTGTGCCTAACATGTTTCTCTGGCCCTTAGTGATTTCCAACTTCATTCCGTTGTGGTCAGAGAAATTACTTTGTATAATCTCAATCTTTCTGAATTCATTGAGTGTTGTTTTGTGGCCTAGCATGTGGTCTATTTTGGAGTATGTTCCATGTGCATTCGAGAAGAATGTAAATCCCACTGTATTTGGGTGTAATATTCTGTATATGTCTATTAAGTCCAAGTCTTCTAATGTACTGTTGAGTGCCTTAGTTTCTTTATTGATTCTCTGCCCAGATGTTCTGTCTAATGATGATAGTGATGTGTTGAAGTCCTCTGCTATAATTGTAGAGGAATTTATTTCTCCTCTTAGTTTTTCCAGAATTTGCCACACTTATTTTGAGGCACCTCGATTAGGTGCATAAAAGTTGATGATTGTTCTCTCTTCTTGAGAGATTACTCCTTTTACTAATATGTAGTGTCCATCTTTTTCTCTTACAATAGTTTTGCAATTAAAGTCTATTTTGGCTGATATTTGAATAGCTACTCCTGCCCTTTTTTGGCTATTGTTAGCTTGTAAAATCGTTTTCCAGCCATTCACTTTCAGCCTCCTTGAATCCCTGGTTTGAAGGTGGGTTTCTTCGAGACAGCATATAGATGGATCATATTTTCTTATCCATTCTGCCAATCTGTGTCTTTTGATTGGTGAATTTAATCCATTAACATTCAGTGTTATTACTCGTAACGAATTTCTTACTTTAGTGATTTTTTTCTTTGGGTTAATGTATGTCATATGTTGTTTTGTTTCTCTTTTTGACTTTTCAGTTGTTTTTAAACTCTCCTCCAACTCTCTCTCCTTTGTTTTTTCCTTTCAACTTGTAGAGATTCCTTTAGTATTTCTTGAGGTGCTGTTTTCTTCTTGACATACTCTCTTAATTGCTGTATATCTGTGAATATTTTGAACTCTCCATCATTTTTGAATGCCAATTTTGCTGGATAGAGATTTCGTGGCTGGAAGTTTTTTTCTTTTAGTGTTTGTCTATGTCATACCACTGTCTTCTTGCCTTCATGGTTTCAGCTGAGAAATCAGCACTTAATCTTATTGTGCTCCCCTTGTATGTGATGATTCTCTTTTCTCTTGCTGCCTTGAGTATATTCACTTTGTCTTGAGCATTGGATATTTGAGAAGTACATATCTTGGGTTTGGCCTGTTGGGATTTATACTATTTGGGGTGCGCTGTGGTTCCTGGATCTGCACATCCATCTCTCTATATAGAGTTGGGAAGTTTTCAGCCATAAATTCCTTCAACACTCCTTCTGTTCCCTTTCCCTTCTCTTCTCCTTCTGGGATGCCCATAATGCATATGTTTGTGCCTTTTGTATTATCGGTAAATTCCCTGAGACCATGCTGGATTTTTTCTATCTTTTTGTCTATCTGTTCTACAATCTCTTTGATTTCAACTGTATTTTTTTACATATCACTAATTCTTTCCTCTGCCTGTTTAAATCTGCTGCCGTGTGTGTCCAGCGTCTTTTTCATTTCTTGGCTTGTGCCTTTGTTCACCATCATATCCATTACCTTTTTAGGCGTGTTAGCTATTTCTTCAGTATGTTCTCCCAGTGTCTTCTTTACATCCTTAATCTCTTCCTTCAGTTCTTTAAGTTGGTCCATAATATTTGTTTGGATAACTTTGATTAGTTGTTCGATGTATTGCATTGCTTCCTGGTTTTTATTTTGTGCATTGGACTGGTCCATGTTTTCCAGTTTCTCAGAGTCATTTGTATTTGTCTGTTGCCCTCTGGTCATCATATTATCTTGATGGGTTTTTTCAGTTGATTAGCTTTTCTCTATGCTCTAGAATTTTATTTACCTGTTGGTTCTGCGTGTGTGTTAAGTTTTCTCTTTGGCAGTTTTTCTTCTTATTTTATTTCCTTGCTTCTTTCTATGTTCCCTTGAAGGCAAAAGGTTAGGTCCAGAGGAATCAAAAGATGTAAGGAATGCAGAAGAATAATAGAAATATTGATAAAAGTTAGAAGAGGGGCAAAATGAGACTTAATGAGATAAATATTTAACTTGTGTAGGCAGTGTAGAGTACTAGGAAAAATTATGGAGTTCCTACAATGGACTGGGGAAAGAAATGGATGAACATATATATAGTGATTTAGAAGTCCAGAATTATGAGGGAGAGAAATAGTAAAGAAAAGTCTGAAAGGAAAAAGTTAATAGTAATAAAAAAAAGAAGGAAAAGGAAAACAAAAAGATGGAATAGAAATTGACATCCTTAACTTGTGGGCCTATGAAAAAATGTTGTCTCTAAGAGCCAAAACAGAAAACAAAAAGCACACAGATGCAGAAAGAATAAACGATAGTTTGTAATACACAATCAATATATACAGCGAGTGGGAAATTACTGTAAAAGAAGCCCAGCAATGAAGCGGCAAGCTGGCAGCACCTATTTAAAAAAAAATAGAAGGAAAAAGGAAGGGGGGAGGAAAGAGGAAAGAATAGCAAGAGACCAGAAAGAAACAGAGAGAAACCAAAGATCCACACAGGCAAGCAGTCAAACAGAGCTAAGGGGGGTCAATGATTCCCCTAGGATCCACGTGGATCCTTCCTGCCTACTTGTGTTTATCAATCAATTTCCCCACAGGGTTCTATATGCAGGTCCTGAAACAGCTTTTAGCTATTAAACTAAATTAAAAAGAATTTATTTTTCATTTGTTGAGGTGGCCTCACTTTTTTTTTAATTTTTATTTTTTTAGCCAAATGCAGGACCCAAACTAAGTACTTCTCTAGTCCAACCCCCTTATGGAAGGAACCCTAGCTGGGCCCATGGAAATTAATCAAGCACGTCCCACTTTCCGGACTCCCCAGGTTAGCTGTAACTCTGTTGTTAGTCAGTAAGGAGTGCTAAAGACGGCTGATTCCGCCCCTTCTGGAGCCGAGTTGAGTGTCACCGGGTTGCTAAGTAAATCAGTTTCAGTGCAGATTCGTGTCTGCTCTCAGCCTAATGCTGCTTCAGGTCGGCTTATCTGTTCCCCAAAGCTATGGGGTCGTGCAGGCAGCCAGATCGATGTCTAAAAATATAAAATACCCTTCCCTGTCCTCCAACAGAACCCTCCCTCTTTTGGGAAGTGTCCCTTCTTCCTGGCTCCGCAGTGGCCCAGGTCTTATCCCTGGGTGGCTAGGGAAATGAGCTCCGTTCCCGGCCCAGAATCCCCCCTCCAGTTCACCAGGTGCTTATTAGCTTGTTTGTTCTGTTCACACAAGTTCCAAGGGGCACCAGGCAGCCAGATCCCCAGAAAGTAAAACCTTTTCACCCTGCTCTTGGCTCCAAATGGCCATTTTATTTTATTTTATTTTATTTTTCCTCCCTAACCATGTGGCTCAGCCCTCTGTGCCAAACACCACCGGGAGCCTAAAAACTCAACAATCTCCACCGTTCAGTCCACACCGTTGATCCACGCAGATAGGTGTCCCAAGATTCTGACTCCATGCGTGCACAGCACAGACCCCTGGGCAGGACTCCATACACAATCGGCCTTGCTGTGGGAGCTTGCAGTGTGTGCCCTCCTATACTAACGCCATCTTGGCCCCCCTCCTGGAGTAGTTTTAATGTTGAAGTTCTAATGAGCAAGGAAAGAAGGCCCCGGGGAAAAGAGACAAGTCATTCACATGACAGTTCACAGATGGCCTTGTGGTGAGAGGCAAGGCTTAGAGAACCTCATAGTCTACAGCTGATCTTGTGGAGGAAACAGAGGAGCTGATTCTAGAGAGAAATGCAGCCCTGCAAAGAGAGGATCCCAAGAAGCCTGAACCCTTGCAAATGTCGGCAGCTGTCTTGCTCCAAGTTGGGGTAACTGACTTTGGTGAAGGAAGAAACTTATGCTTTATGGCCTGGTAACTGTAAGCTTCTACCCCAAATAAATACCCTTTATAAAGTCCCAGAGATTTCTGGTATTTTGCATTAGCACACCTTTGGATGTGTAATGCAGGATATAAAATGTTTTGAAAAGTGTTTTTTGGCTAGTCAATAATAAATAATGACTGCAGATTTGGAAAGGCAAGCAAAACTGATATAAATTCTCTGGTAAACTTTAAAGAATATTAAATAGTGCATCTCATCTAAATAAATAGAAGAAAAAATTCAACAAAAATAGTCAGTCCTAAACAAAATATTCAGGATTTCATGGGCTGACATGTTAGCTTTGGTCTGGGGCCACCTTAATCATGCATCTTTGGAAGTTGCATTTTTCGTGTTCTTTAGAAGCCTGAAGGTTCCAGGGTTGATTTCTGTGCTGTTGTTTTGTCCCCATGATAAATCAAGTGTTGTATCACTTTCCCATTACTAGTTATGAAGTCACCAAACTGGATGTGATGCTCCTTTGAAGCAAGAAGAACCATGAATGATAGAACAAATTAAAAGGAGATATTTTTGCGCTTCCCAAAATGGACACTTAGATGATTGATATTGGGTCTTTCCTCTTTTCTAATGAACGCATTCAAAGCTATAAATTTCACTCTCAGCACTGCTTTTTCTGCACCTCACAAACTATGAAGAAGCATAGGACATAAAGAAGCATAAAGAACCACTTAAGAAAATGCTTATGAGTGAAGCTATATCCACTTCCACAAAGTACAGACTAAAGATGGAGGCAGATTATGTGAGAAAGTTGGGAAAGTATTTTGTCTGCGTGCAAGCATTGTTTCCTCAATATAACACTTCTATTAATGTAACTACACTTTAAAGGAATTTGTATCATGCTTACCTAAGCATGAGTTGATCTAGGTAAGGAGAAAAGAATGAAGGTAATGAGTTTTACCAGTTTGCAACACATGGTAGTAGTCCTCCCCTTTAAGTGTAATGAGTGTGAAGTTTTCTTGGAAATTCAACCTCATGAGATACCTGAGAAGTAATCCTTCAGAGAAACCATTTGGGATTTCATGAATTTGGGAAAGCTAGAATCACATCAAAGAAATTTGCAGGATTAAAACCCTGTGTATGAAAGGAATATTGGAAATTTTTCAGCCATGTATTAAATCTCATTGAGCATGAAGTATTCATACATTAGTTAGTATCATAATGAACATGGGATTGCTTCCATCTGAAATAAAAACTCATGGAATATGAGAAAATTCAAACTAGAGAGAAACCATATGAGTTTCATGAATGTAGTCTGCTCTTTACAGTCATTTTTTACTCTTCATTTTAAAAGTCATACAGGGGAACAACCAGAGAAATGTAATACATGTGGGAAAATTTTCAACCTGACAGAAAACCTCTTTATTCATTAGAAAATTCTTACTGAAGAGAAATCATATGTAGGTGGGAAAGCTTTAATTCAAATGTCAGATCTCATATACAAGAGATTTCCTACTGCAAAGAAAGCATATGCAAATATGGCATGTGAAAAAGCCTTTAGGTACAAATCATATCTCTCAGAACATGAAAATACACATAGTGGACAGAAACAAAATTAATGTAAAGAATGCAGAAAAGCCTACAGCCTAAAGCAACAGTTCATTAACATCAGAGCTTTCATTTTTGAGAAAAACCCTATATATGCAATGAATGTGGAAAAACATTCAACCAGAAGGAAAACCTCATTAACAATCTGAGAATATATACTGGAGAGAATACCTATGAATGTGATGGATGTGGGAAAGTTCTCATTCAGAAATCAAGCCTCATTACACACCAGAGAAGGCAAACTGGATAGAAACATTATATATGTAAGGAACGTAGGAAAGCCTTCAGTAGCAAATCAAATCTCACTGACCATGAGAAAATTCATAGAGGAGGGAAACACTAACCATGTAAGGAATGTGGATTAGCCTTCAGCCAGAGCCGTATCTCATTAAACATTACAATATTCAAACTGAAGAGAAACCCTGTAAATGTAATGAATATGAATCTCCAAAGAATCTCCACTTCCAGTCTGTGCAAATAGTTGCCAATCTTTTAAGGAAGCGGATGTGACTGTGCAATTCAGAATGTCTTTCTCCTCTTGGAAAAGTGCACTTGCAGTTTGTTCATAGATCTGTTCCTCCTACATCTTCTTCCACACTCATCTGTGTTCAATTGGTTACCACTCATTTATGCATCAGAACACAAGATTTCTCTTAATTTATATAAAGATGGGGTTTCTACTTATTTCAAATTATCCTGGTTATTTTCACACTTTCTTCAATCCATTACATTCTAGGTAAGCATTTAAAAAATTACCATTTTAAATAATGTTTCCCATTTTTGTAATATTTTCTTATAAAGCACCCCAACTATTGATTTTTTTTTCAATTTCTTCACCTGTTTATGATGTGGATTCAAGTTTAAAAGCCACTGAACTACAGTGGCCTGCTTTCTACTTAACTCCAATTTTCCTTGTAATTTAAAATAAAAAATGATCCTTTCATAATTAGACGATATATTCCTAATCTTAAGTATATTAAGAAGTTAGAAATTTTATTTATATTCTTAACGTGTACTCCAATATTTTTCTAAATGTGATAGGTTGTGGGATGGATGAAACTAGAGAATGCATGCATTTACAAACAGAAAATTGTACTCAATGAATCTGCCAATGCAGGTAATTCTGAGGAAGGAGGAATGGGGTTTGTGGCTAGAGAAGGAATTTGACTGTGTGCCATAACAGACATAAAATATTTTTATATTCTTTGCATGGAAAATTTGGTTACAATTTAATTGAAATTATGAAAATAGTCCACAATGAAATCATACAAAGTGGTTGATTTGAACATATTGATATGAATCTGCAACATTACTGGTGTAGCACTTTCCCTCACCTTTGCAAATACTGTCTCCCATAAAGGAAATGTGCTCACTCCCCTTTGCCCCCTCCACAGCTGACTGCGTGGTTGGAGGCCCCGCTCAGCAAGAATGAGCACAGAGCACGAGGAGCACAGACACGACCATGTGAAGTCCACACTGCTTTCTACATGTGTCCAGTTAGAGGGCTGGTAGCACTACAGGAGAAGACTGTGCTTACTCCAAAATGAAGACAGGCTAGAGTGACACACATCAGTAACTGACACTGTGAGTGCTGAGAATGGCTTTATCCCTGTCCTCCTTGTGGATCAAGAACCTATGATGATGGTTTTTCATTGGAGCACTTAGAGTTTGGTTCCCAAACAGGACATTCCTGGCTTGGGGGACCTGCAGTGAATACAAGTTACAGTCCTGTTTCTCCAGTCGTTCAACCGATTCTTCCCATCCAACCTCTCCATTCTCTTCTGAGATTGAAGTGGTCTGCATCATTTTCAACACTGTTAAAAACGTGTTGAAATTTTGATATTTAATTAGTCTGAGAAATATCTGGCATCGGCACCCTCTGAGGTTTTCTGCAAACATAAAACCATCTCAGAACTTCACTTCTCTTCTTGCCAGCCATATGTCCGAGAACTTTCTGGGATTCCCGTACTATTTTTTAGGGTCACTGGCCTAATGTTGCTCATTCTGGTGATGTTATTTGTGTAGCCAATGCTTTAATATGTATTTTGATATTTCCTTCCTGACACCAATATGGTTCATCTTGGATTGCTCTTTCTTTAGCTGCCCCAAGATTGGAGAAGGTGAATGTAGAACTGGATACAGGATACTTGAGTCTGTGCCTGAGACCCAAAAGTGATACAGTAAGAACAGCCTCCTCAGAGGGTCAATGCTGGAGGCCAAGGGAAGGAGGGAAGGGCAAAAGGAGCAGGAGCAGGGAGTCTCCTCTCTGTGCCCTGACACCTCTGTTGTACCAGACCCGAGGTCCCATGCTTTTATCTGTCCCTGCCCACCTCCCAACCCCTGCCTGAGACAGGTACATCATAGTGGGGTATCTATGACTTTATACAAGTCACCAAACATTGTAAATCCCCTGCCTGACTCCCTGTCTTGCAGGCATTGCTGGTCAAGAGCACTCCCCCCCCCATCTTACCATTACTCAATCCTGCTTAGTCTGGAGACACACACAGTTTACAGGTGAATTCACTGGACAGCAGGATAACACTGCCATTTGGGAACAGGGTAGCTCTCCAAACTTGTGTCCCTAGCTGTTTTGGTTTGCCAAGCACTGCCAAAGCAAAATGCCAGAAATAGTTTGGCTTTTATTGGAATTTATTAGGGCTAAAGCTTACAGTTCTGAGGCTGTGAAAATATCCAAATCAAGGCTTCATCAAAAATCGTGTCTTAACAAGGGTCAGCTGCTGCTGAACTCCTCCCAAGGTAAAAGGTTCGACCTGCCTGTCTGTCTCTGCCTTCCCCTTCAAACTCACTTTGATCCTGAGCTCAGTAGTGGGCCATTAGACACTATTGTTCAGACCTCTCCCTTATCCTCTGGCCTGGATGTCTTCAGATTCAAGCTGCTCCATGACTGCAACCTCTGGCCTCTCCCTCCACCTCTCAGTTGCTGTGTCTTCTCCACAGCTGTAGGATATCCTGGAGACCTCTCCCACATGGCAGCACTCTTTCTCTGTGTGTTCCTAGTGTGTAGGACTTCCGCACAAGGATTGCGGTCCATCCTGGTGCCTGAAAACTAACCAGAGGCCTTTAACTAAACTAAAACATTCCAACAAATAGTGACCTAATCAAAAGGACCTTATCTGAATCTTACCAAACTGTCCTAAATAGGTAGGCTTACACACAGAGCAATGGGTTAGTAAGAACATACTTTTCTGGGGCCAAAGCAAGCCTCAAATGAGGGCATTAAACAGGGCCCAGGGATGTCCTAAGTCTGGGAGAAATGGGAACTCATAAAGTAGTTGCTGTACTTTGGGTATGGCCATCATTGAGCAAACTGAGGTGCTGAACACTGTTGCACAGTGAAGTAAAACACTTCACATAAACAACTCCTAGGTGAAAAATTTAATGAAACCTTTATTAATGGCGTGGTGTGCTCTTTAGTAAGAGTCACACCTAAAATCTGGAGGATGCAGCCTTTATAGACTTTCTTCCCACACATTCCCAATATTCCTGCATGTGCCAAGAGACAGGATTGGTAGGTTTAAACACATACATTTCTATATAAGTTTCTGAGCAAAGCAAGCAAGCAGAGTTACAGAAGTGGATATTTGCCATTAGCATCTCAGCTGGGGGGGAAGTGATTGAACTTTTCCCAGCACGAGTGGCGCCATTCCAACATAAGGCCCACCATTCCTCCATTAGGCCCAGATGGGTGTCTGGCTTCTTAACGACCACACATATTTTATAAGCTAGGGGTTTCTGCTGGGGAGAATTGGGGTGGTCTTGTTTCCTTTTCATTCCCTGCTCCTGTAATGGCTTTAGTCAAACAAATTCCTCTGCGTCAGTAGCAAGATGTGTGTAGTGAGAGAGCAGCATCATTAGTTTTACTGCCTATATTCTTTTTTGAATATAGGAACTGAAACAGTTAATGAAAAGAGGGCCCACTATAAATCCTACCATAATGAGGACAAGTGGGTCTGCAGGAGTGGTGATTAAGGTAGTTAGCCATGGAGACCACGAATACAGGCTATTGTACCAGTTTGTATTTTTTTTTCTGAGTTCTTCTCATTCCTATAGCCTATTACTGACTAATGAGAGGCTTTCTTTTATCACTCCTGAGTGGTTAGCATAGAAACAGCAGGTTTCGCCTATGGCTATACATAGTCCTCCGTCTTTTAAGAATAATAGATCTGACCCACGACTATTTTGCAGAACCATTTTGGCCAGGGAGGATAAGGAATTTTCGAGATGACTAACTGATTTTTCTAACTTGTTTAGGTCTAAGTCAACTTGAGTGGATAAGGTGTTAAAATTTTCTTTACCAGTGATCATGGCTGCCATTCCAAGGCTGCTGAACCCCCGATCCCTAGGCTGACCATAATGGAAATGAGAATAGGAACTCATTTAAACTGACTCATAGTTCTAAAATGCTTGCAGCCACCGTCAACTGAATGCCAGTATACCTGTGGGATGATATGCACCAGGATGCAAACGACTGGGTCTTTTTCAGTCTTAGATTGTGACAAGGTTTGGGGGGAGAGACAAGGGGAGATTCCTTGGGTACAGGTGAACCAGATGCCATTGGGGGCTTTCCAATAATAGAATTCATAAGTTTTGTCAGAGAAAACAACTGACAACACTGGGTCCTAGGAAGGTTGCATTGATTTTGCTTGAGGAGGGGTTGAAACAGGTGCCGTTACCTTGTAAGTCCCCCAGAGTTAGAATTGGCTTATGACCTCATTTACATAAACTTTGGCCCTCGTTTACTGATAACTTTTGAACATACAGTGATGTATTGGGGATAGTGCTTCCATCTACTCCTATTCCAATGTAACAATGGGGTGGGGGGTTTAGGCACAACCAGCAGTAGTTAGTGGCATTTGGCTGGCTCTTATTTAAGAAAGTGAAGACAGAGTACAACATTGACAACAAGGGGATTCTGGGGGGGTTTTGTTTGGGGGTCCTTAAGGGTCCTGGTTTTCTTTTGGGTGGAATTACCGGTTCTGGGTTAAGGACAATGTCCCAGTTGGGGCCCACCAGATTGGGTGGAGGGGGTTTTAGAATACCCTGTTGGATGGTATACTCAGCTGCAGAGTCTTGACCAACTACATATAGTCTGAGGCCCCATGTTTTTCCTCCTAATCAGACATAATCGATACGGATGTGAATGGGCATACCAGACACTATGGTTGGGTTCTGGGGCTGTTCTCCCCTGAAGAGGCTGATTGCAGTATCTCTGGAAGTCCATGGGGCTAAGGTTTCACAAGCCCATTGAGCACAGTGGTACTGCCCTCGAGTATGGCATTATGGGGTTCCCTCTGCGGGGCAGGTATAGTGCTTGGCCTGAGTTAGACCTCTTTCTAAATATTTGTCTCCACATTCACGACCTGCAGGAGGGCCATCTGCTCTATGTCTAGGTTGTTCCAATTCTCCCCAAGGAGGGCACAGAGGTCGAAAGAGAGGGTGAGATTTTTCTTTGTAGTTTGAGTGACATTTAGAACTTTTCTGTCCCTTGTCCTTATAATACTCCAATTATAGGAGGTTAATCAAAAACTATTGGTGCACACGCTAATGACCAAGAGGAGCAGCAAACTCATATTCCAGGCTGTTGCCATATCCCTCCGCCTTCCCCACCCTTAGTCTTAACTCGTTCAGTGAATCTTGATCTTTAAGGGGTCTTCTGTTCTTCTGACTGTCCACTTTTCTGCCTCTGAGTCCACCATACCGGACCTGACAAGTTTTAGCTGGGACGCATGTGTCCAGTGTCTTTTCCCTGTGACTTTTACTGCCATGGGTGTTGTGAGGATCACCACATATGTGTCGGTCCACCGTGGATCGAGTGTTCCAGCTTGGAGATTCCGTACCCAGACTAGATTCTGGGCTTTGATGCAATAAAGGAGGGTTAGTACATGGATGAGGGGGATGGGCTTCATCCATGTTTTCATCCATGAAAAACGACTACTTGATCAGGGAACCAAATGGCTTCTAATGATGCCAGGACTTCCGCACCATTTTTTATCTCTTCCTCCAGATCTTAGAAATCCTCACTCTGGTACAGTGCACTGTGTACATGGGCTGTATCAAAGGCATAGCGACTGTTCATGTAAATATTGACAGTTTGGCCTTTTGCCCATCTTAAAGCCTGAGTAAGGGCTATTAATTTGGCCATTGGGCAGAGATGCCATGGCTTAAAGATTGAGCCCAGATAGTTTTGAGTGTCTCTATTAGAGTTGCTCCCACATAACGGACTCCATCCTTAAAAAAACTGCCATCTATGTAGAGATTATGGGAAGCCTCCAGCAATGGCACATCGATGAGGTCTGGGCATAGCACCATCATGGTTTCCAGCAAGTATAAGCAGTTGTGGGCCACTGGGGAGGCACTAGAGTCAGGGATCAGGGTGGCCAGATTTAATGCCACCGTTTTTGTGAATACCAAATAGTGTGGGTCCAACAATAACCTTTGATATTGCGTGATTCTGGCATTAGATATCCAGCAGTCTGGGGGACTGTAGAGGAGGGCTTCTACAGAATGTGGGGCCGTTACCACCAGATTTTGGCTAAAGGTTAACTTAGAGGCTTCCTTAACTAAAAGGGCAGTGGCTGTGATGGCTCTGAGAGAGCTGGACCATCTGGTAGCTACATAGTCCAGGTTTTTTGAGAGGTATGCTGCTGGTTGGTGCCAAGGTCCAATGGCCTGGGTTAAGACTCCTTTGCCAACACCGTGACATTCATCAATAAATATATGAAAGGGTTTGGACAAGTCAGGTAACCCAAGGGTGGGGGCACTCATCAGAGCTGTCTTCAGGCATGTAAAATCTTCCTGCTGCAAATCTGGGGATCCACTGTCTGCAATATCCCACCATGCCAAGAATTTCACGTATTTGTCATTTTGAGGTTGGCTCAGGGATGCCCAATAGAGCTTGTATCCTGTCATGTGAAAGTCACCCCTCCCCTTTTTCTAAGATGTATTCAATATATGTTACAGTGTGGGAGCAGAGCTGAGACTTTTTGGCAGATACACAATATTCCATTTCTGCTAAGGCTTTGAGTAAGCTAAGAGTTGCCACTTTGCAAGTCTGAGTCTGATGCAGCTAGAAGGAGGTCATCTACATACTGAAGTAGGGTAACACCAGGATGCTGCTCTCTGAAGGGATGCAAATCTCGCCCCAGAGCCTCTCCAAACAAGGTGAGATTGTTTTTGAATCCTTGCGGACGCCTGGCCCATTTCAGCTGCCACATCCCCTGGGCTGAGGGTCTTCAAAGGCAAAAATAGGCTGGGTAACTGGTGCTACAGGTATAGAAAAGAATGCATCTTTCAAATCCAGGACAGTGTAGGTAGTATGTTCCAGAGAGAGCTGTCTTCGAAGTGTGTAATGGGTTAGGGATGGCAGGGTGTGTTGTTTCAACCCTCTTATTTACTTCTCTAAGATCCTGTACCATCTGATAATCTGTGTTCCCCAGCTTTTGCACAGGAAGTAAGGGGGTGTTCCAGGGGACTGTCAAGGAACAAGAATACCTGCATTGAGTAGATGGTTGATGTGTTTTTCTTTTCCAGTCATGGCTTTGTGGCTGATTGCATACTGCCATACCCGGATGGGGAGAGATGTGCTGAGTACTTTCACTACCATGGGGGCCTGATGCTTAGCCAACCCGGGGTGTTTGTCTTGGCCCAGACTCCCAGAACCAGGTGCTGGAACGCTTGCAGCAATTGATTAGCCACTTGTGGTGTCTCTAGGCCTGTAAGGAGATATTCTTCTGACATAGACCATGTTACTAGGAGCATCTGGCCTGAGTGCTGAACTTTAGTTTCATCTCACCATCCCCAAAGGAGATGGTGGCTTTCAATTTTTGTAGCAAGTCTCCTCCCATCAAGGGTAGGGACAGTTGGGCATAACAAGGAAAGAGTTGGTGACAGTCCCAGATCCAAGATTAATGGTCTCAGTGGTGGTCCAGGGATAACAGTGTATCTTCCCAGTGGCCCCTTGAACCAGATTATTTTCAGCTTACAAGGGACCAGGGTCCAAATTTAGGGCAGTGTATGTAGCCCACGAATCAACCAGGAAGTTAACAGAGGTGCCCCCGACTGTTAGTTTCACAATGAGCTCCTGGGGGTCTGGCAAAACCCTGGCCCAATCAATCTAGGAACTGCAGGACTGGGCTGGGGTCTGCCTGGTATCAGGGGCATTCATTTTCCCAGTGCCCTTTTCTTTGCAGTAAGCACACTGGTCCTTTTGCAGTCCTGGTCTACCTTGCCTTGGCTTTCTCTGGTTCCCAGAGAATCCATGGGAGGATGAGGCCCTAGCACACTCTGACACCATTGTGCTCAGCAGGACCTTTGCCACCTTCTTCGTTTTTAGAGTATCGCCATCCTCCCTATTGTTATACACTTTCTGTGCCATGTCCATCAATTCTGATAATATCTTCCCTTCAAACCTCTCTAGCCTTTGCATTTTCTTTTGTATATCAGGAGCAGCCTTCAATACAAATGCTATATTTATAGCCCTATGATTTTCAGGTGCCTCAGTGTTTATAGGGGTGTAATTTCTGTAGGCCTCCATTAGACGCTATAAAAAGTTAGAGGGTGACTCTTTCGGGCTTGGGCTGTTTCACTCACCTTAGATTCATTGGCTTTCTGGCAGCAGCTCGAAGGCCACATAGGAGAGTCTCGTGAAACCATTTGAGAGTTTCCTTACCTTGATCCTGATTGTAATTCCAGTCTGGTCTGGTAGAGGGGAACACAGTTTTTATTTGGGTAGGGTAAGTAGTGTGTTGGCATCCCTCCAGATATGATCTCTCTTCTCATAAGTGAATAGGACCTGTAACAGTTGCTGGCAGTCACCCCAGGTGAGATTATGTGTGAAAAAGGTAATTTCTAGGAGAGAAATTGAGCCATGGGGTTTTTCTGAGAATGGAGGATTTTGATTTTTCTAGTTATACAGGTCTGTAGATGAATCGGGGGCATATACCATGAACAGGAGACCTTCATCACACAGGCCTGGACTGGCTTGGTGTGGGGGTAGTAAGGGGACTGAGTCAGGCAAGTTGCAGGGATATGTAGAAACCTGCCACTGGGTGCCCCTTCACATATGGGGAGGGCTGGTTAGAGAGGCATCAGTGGATGTGGGCAGTGGAGGGTATAGGCTGTCTGTAGATGATTGGTTTAGAGGGAGAGGAGGAGGAGTGGATGGGATGGGGCCAGATGGAAGGGGATGAGAGGTAGACTGTGGGTTGGGTAGGTGAGAGGGTGGTTCAACAGGGGCATCTTGCAGGATCGAAAGACTGGGGTTCTTAACGGGAGCTTTCAACGGAATTTGGAGCTTTGGCTGCGCTGGGCACCTTTGTCCTGCAAGGCAAATTTTTAGTTTCTTTGGAGTGTCTGTAAGAAGATCTATCCACATATCAATGTAAGGAATCTGGTTCCGGTGACCAGGTTTGCCATAGATGAACCTCCAGATGCTGTAGACTTTTGGGAGGTACGTCGTTCTTTCAGATGGCCAGCCCACATCAAAGGTGGGCCACTCCAATTTGCAGAGAGTTCGTAGCAACCCTGGGTTGACCTTGGCTGCATATCCAGCCACTGCTTTCTTGAATTCCTGAAAGTTCTTTAGAAAACATGCAAGGGGTGTGGTAGGACAAGAGGAGGATTGACCCATAGTAACAATCAAAAGTAGCACAGAACAGAAAGTGAGCAGAAACATTACAGACAGACAGACAGCTACACACACTGACACATGAACATTGAGCCTATTCTGAGGTCCCAGGTGACGTCTAACCTGGTGACCAGGCCGTAGGAGTAGAGGCACATCTGGCAGGCAAATGGCCTCTCCTGGATCCAGACTTACCAAAACAGAACAGAACTGGTGGTTCCTTAGGTTGATTTAATTATAACCCGTGTAGTTTCTGGCCAGTCTGAGGACATACCAGGGCTGAGGAACCTTCCTCAGAAGCCTTCCCCCTGAAGGCCTCAGTGTGGCCGGCTCCAGTCTGTCTTGCTGGAGCCTCCAGAATGAAGTGGAACACTTCATATAAATAACAATTCCCAGGAGAAAAATTTAATGGAACCTTTTTAACTGCCGTGGTGTGCTCTTTATTAAGAGTCGTGCCTAAAATCTGGAGGCTGCAGCCTTTATAGACTTTATTCCCACATGCTCCAAACTTTCCCATGTGTGCAAAGAGACAGGATTGATAGGTTTAAACATATACATTTCTATATTGGTTTCTGGAAAAACAAGCAAGCAGAGTTACAGAAGCAGATATTTGCTGTTATTATCTCAGCATGGGGCAGAGAAGTGATTGACCTTTTCCCAGGATGATTGGTGCCATTCCCCGATTAGGTCTGGATGGGGCTCTGGGTTTTTAATGACCACACATATTTTAGAAGCTTAGGGTTCCTGCTGGGGAGAATTCGTGTGATCTTGTTTCCTTTTCAACTGCTCCCAAGAATGGTCCAAAAAAGAAATCAATATACTGTGCTTTCTCCCCCAAATCTTAACTCCAAATCATGTGTGAAACTCCAAAAGGTGTTCCATTATTCCCATCCCCAGAGCCAGAGTGCACAGATTTGGCCTGGGGGGTGGGGGGCAGGAAGCAGGCAGTAAAATGGAAAGCCCCAATTTTCTTCTCCAAAAAACTGTTTACATTTAGAAGAGAATGGAGAAATTCATCCATTAGGGAGCTCTCAAATGCAGTGGAGTCGTAGAGTCTTGAGATTTAATTCATTTCAATCCTTGAGAAAGAATTGAAATAAATATTTTTACAGATGAGCAAAAACTAATAAGGTTTTTGGCAGCAACTCACTTCAAAAGAAATGTAAAATAATGTCCTTCAGACAGAAAGAAAATGATCTCAGGAGGATCAAGATTCAGAATGTATTGAAGAACAATATCTGTTAATTAAATTAATATATATGAATGACCATTGAATGGATAAAGTAATAATGATATCCGCATCCTAGGACATCAATAAAGTGTTCAAATGCACCATAAAATAATATATAGCATAAGACGGGGAAATGAATATGTAGCAGTTTGATATCATTATGAATTCCAAAAATAGATATTGGATTATACTTGTAAATATGTCGGTTAATCTGGGCATGATTAAGTTATGATAAGGGAGTTGACTGGGCCAGAGTCGGTAGTGCTTTGAGCCCCGTCCCTTGGTGGGTGGGTTCTCATACATAAAAAGACAGGGTAAAGGACAGAGTTAGAGTAGTTTTTGAGGTTGGAATTCAGATGAGCAACAATGGAAGGTCCCGGGGTAAAGACACAAGCAATTCACCTGACTGTTCATAGCTGGCCTTGTGGAGAGAGGCAAAGCTTAGAGAGCCCCAAAGTCTACAGCTGACCTTGTGGAGTAAACAGAGGAGATGAGCCCATAGAGAAACTCAGCCATGAGAAGAGGGGAACCGAAGAAGCCTGAACCCTGGCCAATATTGGCAGCTGTCTTGCTCCAAGGCAGAGTAACAGACTTTGGTGAAGGAAGAAATTTATGCTTTCTAGCCTGGTAACTGTAACCTTCTAAACCCAAAAAAAACTTTATAAAGTCCAACAGATTTATGGTATTTTGCATCAGCACCCCTTTGGCTGAATAATACAAGATATAAAATGTTTAAAAATACATTTAGCAAATCAATAACAAATAATAAGTGCAGATATGGTAAGGCAAGCACAAGTGTCATATTTACCTCAGTAAACTTTAAAGAATATTAAATAGTGCATCTCATCCAAATAAATAGAAAAAAAATTGAGCAAAAATAGTCAGTCCAAGCAAAGTGTTCAGGATTTCCTAGTTTGCCATTTTGGCCTTTGTTCTTAGGACACATTACTCATGCATCTTTGGAAGCTGTACCTTTCTTATTCTTCAGAAGAATGAAGGAAACACGGTTGATTTATGGTGTGTTTTGTCCCCATCACAAATCAAGTGCTGTATCACTGCCCCATTTCCAAGTTATGAAGTCACCAAACTGGATGTGATGATCATTTGAGGCAAGACAAGCAATGAATGATAGAATATTTAAAAATGCGATATTGTTGCACTTCCAAAATTTGATGCTTAGATGATTGATATTGGATCATTCCTGTTTTCTAATGAATGCATTCAATGCTATAAACTTCCCTGTAAGCACTGACTTTGCTGCACCTCACAAACTATGAAGAAGCATAGGACATTAGAGAAGCAGAAAGAACCACATAACAAAAGGCTTGTGAGTGAATCTATATGGACTTCCACTACAGTAGTCTTAAGATGAAGGCAGAGAATGAAAGAAAGTTGGGAAAATATGTTCTCTGATGGAAGAATATGAATATAACTTCACTTTGAAGGAATTTGCATCATGCTTACCTAAGGATGAGGGAATCTATGTAAGGAAAAATAATGAAGACGATGAATTTTGCCAGTTTGCCCCACATGGTAGTCTTCCCTTTTAGGTGTAATGAAAGTGAAGTTTTCTTGGAAACTCAACCCATGAGATACCTGAGAATTAATCTTTCAGAGAAAATTATGGGGATTTCGTGAATTTAGGAAAGCTAGAGTCCCATCAAAGAAACATGCAGGTTAAAACCCTTTATATGTAAGGAATATTGGAAATCCTTCAGCCAGGCATTAAATCTCATTGAGCATGAAATATTCATACATTAGTTGGTATGGTAATGAACATGGGACTGCATCCATCTGAAACAAAACCTCTTGGAATATGGGAAAATTCAAAATAGAGAGAAACCATATGAGTTTCCTGAATGTAGTCTGCTCTTTACAGTTATTTTTCATTCCTCATTTTAAAAGCCATACAGGGCAACGATTATAGAAATGTCATACATGAGGGAAATTTTCAACCTGACAGAAACCCTATTTATTCATCAGAAAATTCTTACTGAAGAGAAATCATATATATGTGGGAAAGCATTAATTCAAATGTCAAATTTCATATACAAGAGATTTCCTACGGCAAAGAAACCCTATAATTGTAAGGCTTGTGAAAAAGCCTTAAGGTACAAATCATATCTCAGAGCATGTAAAAACTCATAGTGTAAAAAAACAAAATGAATGGAAACAGTGCAGGAAACCCTTCAGGCAATAGAAATATTTCCTTAAACATCAGAGCATTCATTCTGGAGAAAAACCCAATATATGCAATAAATGTTTAAAAGCCTTCAACCAGGAGGAAAACCTCATTAACCAACTGAGAATACATACAGGAGAGAAAGCCTAGGAATGTGATGGACGTGGGAAAGTTTTCATTTAGAAATCAAGCCTCATTACACACCAGAGAAGACAAACTGGAGAGAAACCATGTATATGTAAGAAATGTAGGAAAGCCTTCTTTAGCAAATCAAATCTCACTGACCATGAGAAAATTCATAGTGGAGGGAAATCCTATATATGTAAGGAATGTGGAATAGCCTTCAGCCAGAGGCAGAATCTCATTAAACATTACAACCTTCATATTGGAGAGAAAACCTGTGAATGTAATGAATGTGGATCTCCAAAGAATCTCCACTTCCAGTCTGTGCAACTTGTTGCCAATCTTTTAAGGAAGCAGCTGTGACTATGTAATTCAGGGTGTCTTGCACCTCTAGGAAAGGTGCACTTGAAGTTTGTTCTGAGATCTGATCCTCCCAGACCTTCTTCCACACTCATGTGTGTTCAATTTGTTACCACTGATTCATGCATCAGAACTCGAGATTTCTCTTATTTTATGTAAAGATGGGCATTCCAAATATTTCGAATTATCCTGGTTGTTTTCAATCATTCTTCAATCCATTACATTCTGGGTAAGTATTTTTAAAGTTACCATTTTAAAAATAATACTGCCATTATTGCAGCATTTTCTTTCTTTTTTTTTCCTCCTTTTTTTATTGTGGCTAATAATAAAAATTTTCACAATACATACTAATATTTATAAAATTATATATAAATATATACACATATATGTGCATTAGCTTACATAAATGCTGTTTCTTTACATATATATATATATATATATTTAAAGGTGCTTAGATTACCTAAATATTACACAGAAATTACAGGTATTCCCATGTTCCCCACTTCCCTTACATCCAACAACATACCACTCAGACATCTTTCATCAGTGTGGCACATCACCCTCAATGGGTATACACATCCTGGGGCCTTTCCACCAAGCATAGGCCACAGTTCACATGGTAGAGCACACTTTCTACCACACAGTTCTGCATGGTATTTGCTGAAGTAAATGGCCTACTTCTGTCGCTGCAATGCCACTAAGAACATCCCCCAAGTTCCAAAAAAAAACCCTGTATTTCAACTACCCTTCCCCTCCCTGCCCCAAATGTGTCCAGTGGCCACTGGTTCCACCTCACTGCTATAATTTGAATAACAATATGAATAGCATATGTCTACAACAGAATACCAATAAGTCCACTCTAGTCCATAACTCCTCCTCTAAACTTGAGGGGACTTGGATGGTGATGTCCACTCCACCTCCAAGTGAGAGAGGGCTTATATCACATGGATACCGTGGGTGGGATTATCCTGAATGCAGTGGCAGGCCCTCTCCATTCCCTGGTATGGCTATTGCCCATCGTCGTCTACTCACCAGGTGACTTGGATGAATCCATCGAGCTGTAGGGTAGGAGTTGCAGCTTCACTGAGATTCCATGTAAACCTGGCACATAGGTGTGCCAGAGGCTCCAGTCTCTGGAAGTACACCTAAAAACTCCAGCATCACAAAGAGGTTTGAGTAGAAGGGACTGATTGACCATATGCCGGGAGGACTTATTTGACTCCAACTCTGTCACTCTCAGGAGCACATATTCCAAAATAGAACCCACTAATAAGGCATCAATCTCTGTGGCTAACCCCACTTATGTAGGACCTGGGTGTCTTCAGAGCCCTCAGGAGCCCCTCTGTGTGGGGTGATATCCACTTTGGAGATCCTACTGAGTTTTGCATTAGTGTTACCTCTGGGATGACCTCCCGACTCTCTTTGAAGTCTCTTAGCCACATGAACTCATTTCTCTTTAACTTTTCCCCCTTTATTCAAGGTCTTTTTTCAATCATGTTGTCAGTTTGCACTTCGTATTAATTCCTCATTGCCAGGGAAGTGCATCCCCGGGAGACATGTCCCATGTTGGGGGAAGGTAATGCATTCCTATCCTAAGTTAGGCTTGCAGAGGCCACATTTGAGCAACAAGGAGGTTCTCAGGTGGGCACCCTTAAGTACCCATAACAGTAGGCTAAGATCCAATCACAAGAGCAAAGTCTCATAAGGCTAGTCATCAATAACAAGAACCCATCAGTGGGACATCCTCTTTTGCCAGACACTGTTCCTGCACTCAGGGGACTGTTGTTGCCCCATTGGAGAATGAGGCAGATCTCTCCAGGCTGGGAAATCAGATTCCCTCATATATTGAGTGATTGTTTACCCACCGTACACCATCTCTTGATCATTTGAACAATTTCTTATATCTTTCATGTATATTCAGATGAGATTACTCACATGAATCCCCCATCTCAGAAACCCCCCAACAATGATCCTCTGCAGCCCCCATTGTAACCCTTCTGTGATCTAAAACCTCCTTGAACAAGGATCCCGTATAATAACCAAATACAATTAATGGGATAAACACATAATAATGATAAGCTTAAATGCAAGGGATAAATACAAGGAAACTCAGAGGAAAAATTTGAAATTAAAAATAAAATATAATTAGTGGATTGGGACATTCAAAAAAATGAAAAAAAATTCCTTTTTAAAAAAAATTATTCCTTTTTTTCTTTATCACTGTATTATTGGATGTCTAGTGTACTGTGACACGTTCCCACTCTCATTCCCCATTGTTTTCCAAATTTTCATTTAATTTTCAAAGAAGTTGTAGATCACAGCAAAATCACACATGGAATATTAGAGACTCCCACATACCCAAACTCCCTAACCCCTTCCCCACCCAATATTTAAACCTTTTTAAAAATGGATGTTAGCATTGTTATAACTGTTATACAGATAGTAAAATATAGCAACTAAACATTGTTAATGGTTTACAACATAGATTGCATTTTAGACAGTACAGTTTAATAATTTTTATGATATTTACCATGTCCTGTGTCCATTGCTATAAGGTAATGAAAAACCTTTCCCATGAACACTAAATACCCCATTTGATCTTAACCATTCATTCCCCCCACCCCCTGGGTCATATGACACTCCCCTGTCTTGGCTCATGGAATGACAAGATTCATAGTTACATGCCCTGGGTATTCCAATCTGCCCTACCTAATCTAATCACCTGTCAACCCTGTGGCACTAAACCCAGTAATATCACTACCCATCTGTCCTATCCTTCAGTATGAAACTATACTCTATCCCTTTACCCTTGATTATGTCCATATCGGTGATGGCTCGCAGCCTACTCTTCTCTTTCTCTCCCTTGTTAATCTGTCTTTCAGACACTAGTTCTCAGAGACTGCTCATTTTCCTAAGTTCAAATCAGTGAGTTCATATATTCTTCCTCCTTCAATGCCTGGCTTGCTTCACTCAACATAATGTCTTCAGGATTCATCCACGTTATTTCATGTGTTAGCATTTTATTGCTTCTTACAGCTGATAATATTCCATTGTATGTATGTACCATGTTTGCTTATCCATTCATCTGTTGATGGGCACCGGGGCTGATTCCAACTTTTGATAATGGTGATCAATGCCACTGTGAACATTTGTGTGCATATATCTGTTCGTGCTTTTGCATTCAGTTCTTCTAGGTATTTACCCAGCAGAGGAATTGCTGGATCATAGGGAAGAACTATTGTTAGATTTCTGAGGAACACCAAACTATCCTCCACAGTGGCTGGATCATTCCACAATCCCACCAGCAGTGGATGAGGGTTCCTACTCCTCCACATCCTCTCCAACATTTAGAGTCTGCTGTTTTTTATATCTGCCATTCTGATGGGTGTTAATGGTATCTCATTGCAGTTTTGATTTGCATTTCCCTGATAACAAGCGATGTCGAGCATTTTTTTAATGTGCTTTTTAGCCCTTGGTATTTCTTCCTTGGGCAAGTGTCTTTGCCGGTCACTTACCCATTTTTTAAATGGGTTTTTTGTCTTTTTATTTTCGAGATGTAGGATTTCTTTATATATGCAGGATATTAGGCTCGTATCAGATATATGGTTGCCAAATATTTTCTCCCATTTGGAAGGCTGCATTTCTATTTTCTTAATAACTTCCTTTGATGTGCAGAAGCTTTAATTTTGAGGAGGTCCCATTCATCTATTTTTTTCTCTTGCTGCTCATGCTTTGACTCTGAAGTTCATGAATCCATTTCCTATTACAACTTCCTGTAGATGCTTTCCTACATTTACTTCCAAGGTCTTTAGGGTTTTGCTCTTATATTTAGATTTTTGATCCATCTTGAGTTGATTTTTGTATAAAGTGTGAGATGGTATTCTTCTCTCATTCTTTTGGATATGGATATCCAGTTCTCCAAGCACCACTTGTTAAAGAGGCCATTCTCTCCCAACTGAATGGGCTTGGTAGCCTTGATGAACATCAGATGACTGTATATGCGAGGATCTATATCAGAACTCTCAATTCGATTCTATTGGTCAGTAGGTATATCCTTGTGCCAATATCATGCACTTTTGATTACTGTAGCTTTGTAACATGTTTTCAAGTCTGGTAATGTGATACGTCCAACATCATTTTTCTTTTTCAATATGTCTTTGGCAATTTGGGGCCTCTTACCTTTACAAATATATTTTGTGGTAGTTTTTCCAGGTCCTCGAAAAATATAGTGTTGATTTATATTGGGATTGCATTAAATTTGCTTGGGTAGGATAGACATCTTGATGAGGTTTATTCTTCCTATCGATGAAAGGGAATATTTTTTCCATTTATTTAACTCTTCTTTGATTTCCTTTAAAATACAGGGGCTTCTTTGGGAGTTGGAGGTTGTCCTGAGTACTGTTGTGGCAATGGATGTAGGCCATTTTAAATCAGCACACACCACTCATAACTGAGTGGGAGAGAGTGTGGTCTACAGTGTGAACTGTGGTCTATGGTTGGTGGCAAGGCTCCAGGATGTGTAAGTTCATTGAGGTTGGTGGGCCACACTATGGGAGATGTTTGTGTTGGATGTGGTGGGAGGTGTGGGAGGTGGGCAGCATGGGAATCCCAGTGGGTTCCGTGTAATATTTTGAGTAATCTAAGCACCTCTTAAAATATATGTATATATATATAAAAAAAATAAAAATAAATTTCCAAAAAAAATAAATAAATAAAGGAAGCAAAAAAAATAAATAAATAAATAAAAAAAAATAAAAGTGTTGTGTAGTTTTCTGTATATAAGTCCTTTACATCTTTAGTTAAATTTATTCCTAGAATCTGATTCTTTTAGTTGGTATTGTAAATGGCATTTTTTCCCTTGATTTCCTCCTCTGATTCCTCATTATTGTTCTACAGAAATGCTACTGATTTTGGGACATTGGTCTTATAGCCTACAAATTTACTGGACTCCTTTATAATTTCCAGAAGCTTTGTTGTAACTTTAACTGGTCGTTATATTTATAGGGTGATGTCGTCTGCAAATAATGAAATTTTTACTTCTTCTTTTCCAATCTTGATGCCGTTTATATCCTTTTCTTGACCCAGTGCTTGATCAAGTACAAGACATTGTTAAATAAGAGTGGTGATAGTGGGCATCCTTGTCTTGTTCCCAATCTCAGAAGGAAGGCTTTTAGGATTTCACCATTGAAGATGAGTTAGCTTTGGGTTTTTCATATATAGACTTTATCATATTCAGAAAATTTCCTTCTATTCCTATCTGTTGCAGTGTTTTTATCAAGAAGGAGATCTGTATTTTGTCAAATGCTTTTTCTGCATCTGTAGGGGTGATCATGTGCCTTTATTCTTCACTTTGTTTGTGTGGTGTTTACATTGATTGATTTTCTTATATTGAACCATCCTTGCATACCTGGGATGAAACCCACTTGGTCATGGTCTATAATTCTTTTGATATGTTATTGAATGCTATTAGCAAGTATTTTGTTGAAGATTTTAACATCTAGGTTCACTAGAGAAATTGATCTGTAATTTTCCTTTCTAGTGGTATCTTTGTTTTGTTTTGGTATTAGGGCAATGTTGGAATCGTAGAATGAGTTAGGCAATATTCCTTCTATTTCTATTCTTTGGAAGAGCTTAATAGAATTGTAATTAGCTCTTTCTGGAATGGTTAGTAGAATTCAGCTGTGAAGACATCTGGTCCTGGGCATTTATTAGGTGGGAGGTTTTTGATGTCTGAGTCTATTTCTTTACGGTATTTGGTTGAGTTCATCATTTTCTTCTTTCATCAATGTAAGCTGTTTGACTTTCTAGAAACTTGTCCATTTCCTCTAAATTATCATGCTTGTTGGCATATAATTTTTCAAAGTATCCTCTTATGATGCTCTTCATTTCTGGGGGTCAGTAGTGATATCCCCTTTCTCATTCCTTCTTTTGTGTATTTGCATCTGTTCTCTCTTTTTCTTTGTTAGTCTGAATAAGGGTTTGTCAATTTTATTGATATTCTCGAAGAAACCACTTTTGGTTTTCTTTATTTTTCTAGTGCTTTCTTATCCTCTATTTCAGTTAGTCCTGCTCTAATCTTTGTTATTTCCTTCTTTCTAATTCCTTTAGGTTTTTTTTTGTTGTTGTTTTTTTTCAATTCCTCCAAGTATGCAGTTAGGTCTTCAATGTTAGCTCTTTCTTAATTTTATTATATTTATTTATGGCTATGAACTTCCATCTCAGGAAACTTTGGCTGCATCCACTAGGTTTTGATATGTTGTGCTATCATTTTCATTAGTTTCTACATAGTTACTGATTTCTTTTGAGATTTCCGCCTTGACCCACTCCTTGTCTAAGAGTGTGTTATGTAACTTCCATTTCATTGTGCCTAAACTGTTTTTCTAGGCTTTAGTGAGTTCCAATTTAATGCCATTGTCATCAGAGAAATTACTTTATATAATCTCAGTCTTTCTGCATTCATTGAGAGTTTTTCTGTGGCCTAGCAAGTGGTCTATCTTGGAGTATGATCCATGTGCACTTGAGAAGAATGTAAAGCCTGATGTATTTGGGGATATTGTTTGGTATATGTCTATTAAGTCCAGGTCCTCTAATGTATTTTTGAGAATCTTTGTTTCTTTGTTGATTCTCTGTCCACATGTTCATTCTTATGGTGATAATTTTGTATTTAAGTCCCCTGCTATAATTGTATAGGCATTTATTTCTCCACTAAGCTTTTCCAGAGTTTGCCTCATGAAATTTGAAGCACCCTGATTAGGTGTGTAAATGTTTATGATTGCTATCTCTTCTTGAACAGACTACACCATTTACTAATATATAGTGTCCATCTTTGTCTCTTACAATAGATTTGCATTTAAAGTCTATTTTGTCTTATATTAGAATAGCTACACTTGCACTTTTATGGCTATTGTTAGCTTGTATAATTGTTTTCCAGCCATTTACTTTCAGCCTTCTGGAATCCCTGGATTGAAGGGGGGTTTCTTGTAGACAGCATATAGATGGATTATATTTCTTTATCCAATCTGCCAATCTGAATCTCTTGAGTGGTGAATTTAATCCATTAACATTCAGTGTTATTACTCACAATGAATTTCTTACTTCACCCATATTTCCTTTGGATTAATGTATTTCCTATGTTGTTTTGTTTCTCTTTTATTTTTTAAACTCTCATAACTCTTCATTTTTCCTTTCACCTTGTAGAACTTCCTTTAGTATCTGGAAGTGCCAATTTCTTATTGACATACTTTCTTAATTTCTGTTTATCTGTGAATATTTTGAACTCTCCCTCATTTTTGAAGTTCAATTTTGCTGGATACAGAATTCGTGGCTGGAGCTTTTTTCTTTTAGTACTTTGACTATGTCATCCCACTGTCTTCTTTCCTCCACAGTTTCAGATGAGAAATCAGCACTTAATCTTATTGTGCATCCCCTGTGTGTGATGGTTCTCTTTTCTCTTGCTGACTTGAGTATTTTCTCTTTGTCTTGAGCACTGGACATTTTGACAAATATATGTCTTAGAGTTAGTCTACTGGGATTTATACTGTTTAGGGTGCACTTTGCTTCCTGGATCTGCACATTTTTCTCTCTCAATAGGGTTGGGAAGTTTTCAGCCATTATTTACTTCAACACTCCTTCTGTTCCCTTTCCCTACTCTTCTCCTTCTGGAATGCCCATAATGTGAATGTTGTGTGTTTTGTGTTGTCAGTTAAATCCCTGAGCCCCTGCTGGATTTTTAATATATTTTTTGTCTATCTGTTCTACTATCTATTTGATTTCAGATCTATTGTGGTCCTCATCACTAATTCTTTCTTCTCCCTGTTCAAATCTGCTGTTATGTGAGTCCGTATCCTTTTGATTTCTTGGATTGCACCATTGATCACCATCATATGTGTTATCTTTCAGTATATGTTTACAATTTCTTCAGTATGTTCTCCCAGTGTCTTCTTTATATCCTTAATCTCTTCCTTCACTTCATTAGTTTGGTTCATGATATTTGTTTGGGAATTTGATTCATTGCTTGATTGTTCTGCATATATTCCTGTTTTTTAGTTTGTTTATTGGAGTGGTCCACGTCTTCCTGTTTCCCAGGGTGGTTTGTAATTTTTCATTGCCCTCTAGTCATCATTTTATCTTGCTGGATTTATTCAGTTGATTACCTTCCCTCACTCCTCTCGTTTTTTATTTAGTTGGTGGTTCTCTGTGTGTGTTCAGTTTTCTCTTTGACACTTTTTCTTCTTATTTTGTTTCCTTGCTTCTTTCTATTTTACCTTGAAGGCATAAAATTAGTGCCAGAGGGATGGAAATATGTGAGAAATGAAGAAGGATAATAGTAATATTGATAAAAGTTAGAAAAGGGGTCAAATAGGACTTAGTGAGATGAATATTTAACTTGTGTAGGCAGTGTACAGTAATAGGAAAAAAATTGGAGTACCTACAATGGACTAGGGAACCAAATAGAGGAATATATATATATTGATTTAGAAGGCTAGAATGATGAGGAGGGAGAGAAAGAGTAAAGAAAGGGCTAAAAGGGAAAAGCTAATATTAGTAATATAAGAAAAAAAAAAGAGATAGAATAGAAATTGGCACCCTTAAATTGTGGGCTAATGAAAAACTGTGGTGTCTAAGAACCACACCAGAAAACAGAAGGCAGAGAAATGAAGGAAGGATAAGAGATAGCTTAGGATTCACTATCAATATAGACAGAGAATTGTAAATCACTTAAGAATAAGAACAGCATAGAAGAGTTAAGCTAGCAGCACCTAATTTTTAAAAAATGAAGGAAAACAGAAATGGGGGAGAAAAGAGGAAAGAAAAATAAGAGACAACAAATAAACAAAGAAAAACCAAACAACCACACCAGCAAGCAGTCAAACAAAGCTAAGGAGGAAGTGTTCCTTCTAGTGTCTTTGTGGATCCTCTCAGCCTGCTTGTGTTTATTAATTTATCTTCTGGGTTCTCTGCAGGTTTTGAGGCAGATTTTCGGTATTAAACAAAATTAAGAAGAGGAATTCATTTTTTAAAGTGACTGTCTTCTTTTTTTTTTGCGATATAAGGGAACCAAAAGATGTCCTCTGATAGGTCACCCCCTTTACCAAGGTGACCCTAAATAGGCTCGTGGAAAGTAATCAAGCCCTTCCCACTTCCTTGCCTCCTCAGGGGAGTGTAGCTTTGATGTTTGTCAGGGCAAAGCGTTAAAATTGGTTGACTCTGGACCCTCTTGGGCAGGCCTCAGTGAAACCGGGCTGGTGGGTAAATCAAGGTTCCTCAGCAGAATCACACCTCCCCTCAGCGTGGTGCTGTTTCAAGCAAGCTTATCTGATCCCCAAAGCTATGAGGGCATCCAGGCAGCCAATCCACAGAAGTTAAACTTTCAACATCTGTGAGAGCCCTCCCTCCCTCAGAGTATGCTGCCTCAAACCGAGAGGGTGAGTCACGGTTGCAGGTTTCCTGGTACAAACCAGCCATTGTCCCTGTGGGTGGAGCTATGCCATCTGTGTTAACCACCACAGGCAGGCTCAAAACTCAAGAATCTCCACTGATCACTCCACGATGTCAATCTGCCCACAGCTAGGTGACCCAAGCTTCATGCTCCATATGCCCACAGCACAGACCAATGGGCAGGATCCCATCCACTATTGGCCATCCCCAGAGAGCTAGTCAGTGAGTAACCTCCTAAATTGATGCCATCTGGCTCTCTCCTATAGCATTTTGTTATAAGGCACACAAACCACTTATATTTCTTCTGTTTCTTCACCTGATTCTGATGTGGATTCAAGTTTAATAGCCACTGAACTACAGTCACCTGCTTTCAAATTAACTTCAATTTTCCTAATTATTTTAAATCAGAAATGATCCTTTCATAATAAGATGATATACTAATAATCACAAGTATTTTAAGAAGTTAGAAAATTTATTTATATTTTTAAGTTGTGCTCCAATATTTTTCTCATATGTGACAGGTTGTGTAATGGATGAAACTAGAAAATGCATGTATTTACAAACAGAAATGTGTACCCAAAAGAATCTGCCAATACAGATAATTCTGAGAAAGGAGGAATGGGGGTTGAGCCAGAGAAGGAATTTTAGTGTTTGCCATAACAGACATAAATTATTTTTATACTCTTTGCATGGATAATTTGGTTATAATTCAAAGGAAATCAAAATTGTACACAATGATATCATACAAGATGGTTGATTTGAAGATATTGATTTGTATCTGCAACATTAGTGGGTGGGGCACTTCCCCTCACCCTTTGCAAATACAGTCACCCATAAAGGAAATCTGTTCTCTCTCTTGGGCACCCACCCACACTGCCTGGATAGCTGGAGGCCACCCTCAGCAAGAGTGAACATGGAATAGGAGGAGCATGGATGCGAAAGTGTGAAGGCCACACTGCTCTCTACACGTGTACTGTTAGAGGGCTGTTAGTGCCACAGGAGAAGATGGACTTCTTTCTGCTTGCTCCCCAGTGAAGAAAGGCAAGAATGATTCACATCACAAAATGAGGCTGTGAGTGCTGAGCAGGGTTTTCTCCCTGACCACCTTGGCAGATCCAGAATTTATGATGATGGTTTTCATTGGGGTTCTGACAGTTTGGTTCCAAAAAATGACACTCCCTCTCTTGATTGGGGGAATGGCAGTGAATAAATCTTACATTCCAGCTTCTTCAGTTGTTGATCAGCTTCTTCCCATCCATCCCCTCTGTTCTCATCTGGGATTGAAGAAGTCTGTATCATTTCAACACTGTTAAAAATATGTTGGAAATTTAATATTAAATTAGTCTGAGAAATATCTGGCATTGTCTCCCTCTGTGGTTTTCTGCCAACATTACACTCTCTCATAACTTCACTTCTCTTCTTGTCAGGACTCGGTCCCAGAACTTTCTGGGATTTATATACTATTCATTAGGGTCCCTGTCCTAATGATGCTCATTCTGGTGATATTATTGCTGTAGCCAATGCTGTAATGTGAATTTTGACATTTCCTTCCTGTCACCAACAGGTTTCATCTTGGCATTGCTCTTTCTTTAGCTGCCCCAAGATTGGAGAAGGTGAATGTAGAACTGGAAGCAGGAGACAAGAGTATGTTCCTGAGAATCAGAAGGTGTACAGTAAAGGAAGCCTCCTCAGAGGGTCAATTATGGAGGCCAAGCGAAGGAGGAAAGGGCTAAAGGAGCAGAAGCAGGTAGTTTCCATGCTGTACCTTGACTCCTCTGTGCACAATGCCCCAGGTCCTATGCTTTTATCTCAACCTGCACACCTGGCCAACACCAGCCTAAGGAGGTACAACACTCTGGGTCATCTATGACTTTATACTAGTGCCCAAAGTTTGTGACTACCTGACTGACTCCCTGTCTTGCAGGGCTTGCTGACCAAGAGCCCTTCCCCCTCCAACTTACCAGTACTCATTCCTGCCTAGTGTGGAGACACCCACAGTTTATACATGAATTCACTGGGCAGCAATATCACACTGCCAATTGGGAACAGGACAGCTCTCCAAACCTATGTGCCTAGCTGATTGAGTTTGCCAAGTGTGTCAATGCAAAATACGAGAAATAGTTTGGCTTTTATTGGAGTTTATTAGGGTTAAACTTACAGTTCTGAGGCTGTGAAAATGTCCAAACCAAGGCATCATAAAAAAAGCTGTCTTCACAAGGGTGAGCTATGCTGGACTCCTGCCAAGACAAAATGTTGGGCATGTCTGTCTCTCTCTGCCTTCTCCATTAAACTCACTTTCTCCCTGAGCTCAGCAGTGGGCCATCAGACATAATTGCTCACACCTCACCCCTCTCCTCTGGCCTGGATATCTTCAGCTTCAAGCAGCTCAATGACTCCAGCCGTTGGCCTCTCCCTCAGCCTCTCAGGTTTTCTGTGTCCCTCCACAGCTGTAGGAGATCCTGGAGCCCTCGCCCACATGGCAGTGTAAACATGGCAGCACTCTTTCTCAGTGTGTCCCATGAATATAGGCCATCAGCACAATGATTGTCGTCCATCCTGGTGACTGAAATCTAATCAGAGGCCCTTGAATAAACTAGGGGAATCTAACAAAAAATAATCTAATCAAAAGGTCCCTTATTTGAATCTAAACAAAATGTCCTGTATACAAAAGGCTTACACAGACAGCAATGGGTTAGTAATAACATACTTCTCCAGGGTCCACATAAAATTCAAAGACATTAACCCAAGGCACAGGAGTCAGGAGGGGTTTCATAAGTCTGGGAAAAAATGGAAATTCATGAAGCAGTGTCTGTACATTGGGTGTGGCCATCATTGAGCAAAATGGGGTGATGACCACCATTGCACTGTTTCCTAGAATGGTCCCAAGAAGAACTCAATATACTGTGCTTTCTCCACCAAATCTTAGGTCCAGAGAGGTGTGCCAATATTCCCGGTCCCATAGCCAGAGTGCACAGATTTTACCTGTTCAGTGGGGATGGGGCAGGAAGCAGGGTGTAAAACTGAAAGCCCTTAATTTCTTCTCCAATGTACTGATTGTGTTTACAACAGAATGGAGAAATTTGACTCTAACGGGGCTCTCAAAAGCAGTGGAGATCGTGGAAGGCCTAAGATTTAATTCATCTCAATCCTTCAGGAAGAAATGAAATAAATATTTTACAGATGACTAAAAACTAATACCGTTTGCCAGCACCAACTCACTTTAAAAGAAATATAAAAGAATATTATTCTGGAAGAAATAAAATTATCACAGAAGGTCCAAGATTCAGGACGGATGGAAGAATCTGTTAATTAATCTGTTAATTAAATTCATATATATAAATGACTATTGACTGGATAAAGTAATAATGATATCTTTGGCCTAAGACATCAATAAAGTGTTAAATCCCGCTGTATTTTGGTATAGTGTTCTGTATATGTCTATTAAGTCCAAATCTTCTAATGTATTGTTGAGTGCCTTATTTTCTTTATTAATTCTCTGCCTAGATGTTCTGTCTAATGATGATAGTGGTGTGTTGAAGTCCCCTGCTATAATTGTAGAGGAATTTGGTTAAGAAAGGAGAGTAAGAGAAGAGCAGGCTTTGAGCCATCACCCATATGGACATAATCTATGGTAAAGGGATAGACTGTGGTTGCATGTTGGGGGATGGGGCAGATGAGTGGTGGTGTTCCTGGGTTTGGTGGTGCAGCACTGGGGGGTGGGTGGATTAGGAAGGGCTGGTTCAAATCCCCAGGGCATGTAACTGTGAATCTTGACATTCCATGGGTTGGGAGAGGGGGGTATCATGGGCTCTGGGGGGCTGGGGAGAAGGGAACAGTCAAGATCTAATGGGTTGTTTGGTGGTCATGGGGAAGGTTTTTCATTATCTTACAGTAATGGACACAGGACATGGTAAATATCATCAAAATTATTAAACTGTATCATCTGAATTGAAAAAAAAAATAAAGTGTTAAAATACACCATAAAATAACATATAGCATAAGATTGGTATGTGGATATGTAACAGATTGATATCATTCTGAATTCCAAAAACAGATATTAGATTATGCTTTTAAAATGGTGTGTTGATCTGAGCATGATTAAGTTATGATAAGGGAGTTGACTGGGCCAGAGCTGGTAGGGCTTTGATGCCCATCCCTTGGGGGTGGGGTCCTCAGACATATAAAGACATGGCAAAGAACAGAGTTGGAGCAGTTTTAACATTGGAGATCTGAGGAGGAAAGGCAGAACGCCCCAGGGAAAAGAGACAAGCAATACACCTGACAGTTCACAGCTGGCCTTCTGGAGAGAAGCAAAGCTTAGGGAGACTAATAGTCTACAGCTGACTGTGTGGAGAAAACAGCGATGCTCACCCCAGAGACAAATGCAGCCCTTGGGAGAGAGGAACTCAAGAGGCCTGAACACTGGCTAATGTCAGCAGCTGTCTTGCTCCAAGATGGGGTAACAGACTTTGGGAAAGGAAGAAACTAATGCTTAATGGCCTGGTAACTGTAAGCTTCTACCCCAAATAAATACCCTTTATAAAGTCCCAGAGATTTCTGGTATTTTGCATTAGCACACCTTTGGCTGACTAATACAGGATACAAAAGGTTTTAAAATATGTTATTTGGACAGTCAATAATAAATAATAACTTTAGATTTGGAAAGGCAAGCAAAAGTGTTTTAATTTCTCTGGTGAATTTTACAGAATATTAATATTACATCTCATTCAAATAAATAAAAGAAAAGTATTGAACAAAAATAATCAGTCCAAAACAAATTATTCAGGATTTCCTGGGTTGCCATTTTGGCCTATATTCGGGGGCCACCTTATTCTTGCGTCTTTGGAAGCTGTACCTTTCTTGTCCTTCAGAAGCCTGAAGGTTCCAGGGTTGATTTATGTGCTGTTGGTTTTTCCCCATCATAAATCAAGTGCTGTGTCACTTCCCCATTTCCTAGTCATGAAATCACCAAACTGGATGTGATGCTCATTTGAAGCAAGAAGAGCAATGAATGATAGAACAAATAAAAAGGAGATATTGTTGCATTTCCCAAATTGAACACTTAAATGAATGATGTTGGATCTTTCCTCTTTTCTAATGAATGCATTTATGCTATAAATTACCCTCTAAGCACTTCTTCTGCTGCACCCCACAAACTATGAAGAAGTATAGAACATTAAGAAGCAGAAAGAACCACATATCAAAAAGCTTGTGAATGAAACTATATCCACTTCCACAACAGTACAGACTTAAAATGAAGGCAGAGAAGGTAAGAAAGTTGGGAAAATATTTTCTCTGGCCAGAAGTATTGTTTCTCAAAATAACAGTTCTGTGAATGTAACTTCACTTTGAGGAAATGTTGTAATTCAACGGGGAGGCAGATGGTGCCAGGAATGGTCCAAAGACATTTTGGGACCAGGGGACCTCACTCCATGTGGAATGCAGGCAAGTTTATTTAGGCTGAAGCTGCTTTTTATACTACAAAGCTGATAACAAAATTAGGGCATCCGTCACTAGTTTCTCAGCTTGGTATGTGAGAGTGCTGACTCTTTCTGTGCTCCCAGACACTCTTTCCTGGGAATTCAGACCATAACATCTTAGGTTTGTGTTCATTCTGTTCTGCCTCCTTCCACTGATGTCTGAAGTATGCAGTGTGCTTGGAGACATTTGCTAATGTTTCTCTTCCAGTGAGTATGCTTTTTAAATGCTTAACCCTTTATGCACTGGCTCTCAGCATCTTTTCCAACAATTCCCCCTTTTTTTCTCTTTTCCAGGGTGACTGTATCTGTCTTACATTGCCCTCCTCTGAAGTCTTACCCATCACTTGCCACCTGCCAAGCTCCATGGACAGGGGTTTGAGATTCAATGGTTTTAAACAGAATCAAGTTATTGGCATGGCTAGCCTTTTCAGCCCTGTTAATGTGGGACAGCAGCACTTTATGAAGGCCTCCTAATACAATCAAGTGTAACAGAGCACCAGTGATCACCACACTGAAGTTAGCATGTACAGAGTTTGATTTCCACCAATGTAAGGGGTTTATTTTATTTAATTGATCTGTCACTGTTTGCCAAAATTTGCTGACTAGAATCATAGTAAGTTTATTCTGAGACATGCTGAAAATATTTTTTTGCAAATCTGTAATTTCAATAGATAAATTTGTGTGATGACCCATTAAATGATGTTTAATTTTTTTCCATTCATAATGGGAAACATTGTAAGGGAGAGAAGTGATACAAAATATGAATTCTTTCCAATCACACTTCAAAACTTGTTTAAACTTAGATTATATACCGGGTCTCCAATTTGTGGAACAGCCATCTCTAAAATATTAAGCCTATTATTAATTTGATCACCTATATACGCCTATGTCATAGCTCTCTAGCATTATAATGCCAATTTTTAAAATATTATTGCATTTGGACATTCTCATGTAGGTCACTTCCTGCCATAGAAGTGGTTGTAATAATACTTATAAGCCCTAAAACAGCAGCTATAATTAATCCAATTGAACGTTTTCTTCTTTTCAAATAATGATTTAGAAAGCGCCAAAGGATTTGGCTCTCAGGGGAAGCCTGCCAGCAGTGATTCCTGAGAACTGGAAGCGATATTCAGCGATGCCATTATCCTATGAGAACCACAGTAGAACCCTGCTGTAAAACAGATTCTGATACAAAAGTGTAAAGGGAGCAATTGCTGCAGAAAAAAAACGTGTTTGATTAATGCTCACTGTTCCTACTATAAAAACAATGGGATCCCACACACATAACTTAAGAAATTAAGTGGATTTTCTTTTTTAACTGGTAATATTAGTTTTCCTACCTGTCATTCAAAAATTGGGCAAGTTACCAAAAATAATTTCCGCAAATAATTTTTAGTTTTGTTAAGTTTAGTGTCCTATAGTTGTGGGATAAATGTTCCATGATGAGTCCAATTTAGTGAGGTAGTTTTATTATGACATTCCCAAATTTCTAAAAATAAAGATAGCTTTGATTCATTGATTTTGTTGAATTATTAATTTTTCAAATTATGGTTGTGTTTACATTAGGTTTTGGTATCCATATAATTGCCCAATTCTTTACAATTCTATAGGAATTATTAAAGAGCACAAGCTCAGATGAAACATGGCATGTATCCCATTTATCACTTTGTACTATGATTTTAACACTATATACATGGATCAATGGATCCTATGCAGTTAGGTCATTTAAGAAAAGGCAAGGTTAAAGTTTCAATAAATTTCCCTTCCTTCTCAGGTTTTAGAGGAAGGTGAGAATCAATGGGCCCAGGAAAATGAAGAGACTGATTAATATAAATAGGGTAGGATTTGTCCCCCCAAGTCAACAATTCTAAAAGAGGTGAATTAGTAATATAAGCCCAAGATGTATAATTATGTGAAAGTTCACTACTTATTGCTGTGGTTTTCAAGGTAAGCGTATCAAGGAATAACTGTGTTAGAGTGACCTTCTGCCTTTTCTGCCTTTTGTGTCAGCTAATTTGGCTTGTTTATGTCTAGGTTTCAGACATCTGGACACGACCCAAAGCTGATCTCCTTTATCTGTAATAATAAAAGCAAAACCTCAACCCTTTGTCCTAACTTAAATTCGGCCTTATCCCATTCATTATTATTTTTATGCTTTCAGAAAACTAGTTGTCCAATATTTGTTTCTGTATTTGTGCCTCATTTTTGCCAGAAATGCTCTGCTGCTGGTGTATATGATTCTGCCCTTTCACTTAAAAAATTTATTGTAAATAATGTTTGATATAATTGTACTCACACATCACCATTTCCCCCTTTTTTGTTTTTGTAGCATTTATAGAGATTTAACTGTTAATTTTTTATGATAATTATACATACATTCACATTCTTACTAAATCTGGGGATACACTGATGTACTTGGCTTATTTTTGGCTAGAGTCCTGGATAGATACAAGAGAAATGTTAATATATATTTAGTTTATTAAGCTTATATTGACAATTAGGGTGAGCAGCAACATAACTAATTAAAAGATTAAGTTAATATTGAACAAAGTTACAGAATGAAAGATAAATAGAGCAGTCATATATAGTTACCATTATTTAGCTTTTAGCTGGGAAGGGTTGAATTCTTGAAGTAGCAACTGATAATAGAGTTTTGTTTGCCTCTGTTTAGAATTAATGAATTTGATAGTAAAGATGCCAACGTGTGAGTATTTTGCTAATTCCCGTGGAAGGAGCCAGCCTCCTTAGGAACACTCCCTGGGCAGGACATTTTAAGGTTTATGCCCCAATCCCTGGGAGAGTGGCCAGCTCACCCAGGGAGGAATAAAACACCCATTGAAATGCACTTTCTTTTTTAAAATTTGTTACAAAACATCCTTGATGTGCTTACTACTTTAATTTCCAATATTTTTCCTGAAAGGTGAAAAGTGTTAACTAGGAAGGCTTTGGATTGTTGATTAACAAAGTTTTCTGCATGATGCTTTAGTTTTAGGCTTGAAGAAATCTTGCCAGACTTGTTTTTTAACACATTTAGCTTCAGGACTGGCAAAACTCAAAACAAGTTATTTACATATACATTTAATAAAACACATTTATATGTAATATACAAGTTACTAAATTACTTAAGTATGCAATGTATTGTATTAAAGTTTTGATTACTAATTAAGTATATTATATATAATTAATAAATCTAGAAGATTATACGACATCATAAATCCAATGAAGAGACTTTCATTTCTTAAGCACTTAAGATTCTTAATAGCTTAATTAGAATGACCTCAATTTCTTTATTTTGTATAGTTTGAGGCATAGGTAAAAACAAATCAGTATTTCCTTTTTTGGCTTTGGGTAATACATTAGCTTGTAATTTAAATACTTGCATTGGTTTTGTTGTTAACATTATAATTAGAATTGGGGCTGTTGCTTACAGTGTTGAATATAAACTTGATTTATTGTAGGCTGTTTTGCAGGAAGGGGAATGTGCGCTGGCTTGACTTTTTAAAGAAAATATTAAAGAAGGCTTTAGCAAATTTTAAAAGAAAGTGATAGGGACATAACTGGATATTATTTTTTTGCAACAAACTAGCCATATTTGGGAACACTGCATGTTTCAGTGTTGTTAATTTATTTTACAATATTTTTCCATTGTGCACTACCACGGCAGCCTTTAATGGCTGCATTCTTTTTGTAGTTATACCTGAAAATTATGTTTAATAGCATTATATTTTTATTTCATATTATATGGAAACTATTAAATTTTCAGGAATTTTATAAACATTTAAAGTATTCATATGAACTTTTTATTAATACAACTTTAATTGTTAAAAAATTAGAAAATTTCATTTATTTATACAACAGTTTTAAATACTTCATTCAACTTATATCACATGAACATAACTATTTTTAGCATTTTACTTTTATTTAGGTAAAAGACAAACTTGTATGTGAGTTTGAAATAAAAGCTATCTTTCAGGATTTGACTTTGAGAAAGCAGGCTCAAATATAGTGTTCTTTTTAAAAGTGATAAGACCTGTCTCTCTATGTAAACAATAAGGTTAAAGTACAAGAAGCTATTTTGATAGGGTTAGGGTTACATTAAGGCTAGTTAATGTTAGGGTTAGGGTTAGTTAGGTTTAGGGTAAGGGTTAGGGTAAGGTTTGGGTTAGGGTTCAGGTTAGGGTTAGGGTTAGTTAGGGTTCAGGTTAGGGTTAGGGTTAGGTTTAGTTTAGGTTTAGCGTTAGGGTAAGTGTTAGGTTTAGGGTAAGGTTTAGGATAGTTTTAGGGTTAGGGTTAGGGTTAGTGTTAGGATTAGGATTAAGTTAGGGTTAGCATTAGGGTTAGGGTTAGTTAGGGTTAGGGTTTGGGTTAGATTTATTTAAGGCTTAGTGTTAGGGTTAGTGTTATGCTTAGGTTTTCTGTTAGGGTTATGGCTGGGTCAGGGTAGGTTAGGGTTAGGGTTAGGGTTAAGGTTAGGGTTAGGGTTAATTACTAATAAACTTAGATTCAGCTGAGGAAGGATAGACAGCTGTACTGATTTTGGTAAGGGCCTTAAGTTCTGTTAAAGGCTATAGTGAACCCTTCTGTTGCTGACTGGGCAGATTTGAGCAAGTCAGGTAAATGTATTCATATTGTTTTTCTCAGGGCCTTGAGCAAGGCCCGCTTGGAATTTTCCCATCTTATAAATGAGACTACTATTTTTTATGATATTTCGAATGGCATTACTTGACCCAGTGTAACCCTTTAGTATTTCGGACACACACGATTGTTATTGATTTATTATTGCCGCTAAATGGAGCTCTTACACTAGTTTTGTCTTGGCAATCTTTTTTCATGTGAACTGGTTTCTTACATTTAAAACAATTTAAATTATTAACAACAGGACTATGCCCCTTTAGAGTAGCTGCAAGCTGGTTCATGTTATAGGTATTAGGCCCAATTTTTGGCATGTTTTTATATAATCCTGTAGAGTACTTCCATTTGCTTTTATTGGACATAAAGCCTTTTTATACTCACTGTTAGCATCATTAAAAGCGAACATTAGAATAAGCATTTTTTAATAACAGATTGAGTTAATGTCTTCTTGACTACATCTTCTCACCTTGCTACAAATTCAGCATAGGGTTCAGTATTTCCTTGCACAATTTTTGAAAATGAATGTACAGCCTGTCCAAGGGTGGAGATTTATCAACAGGCATCTAGGCAGCACAATCATACTTGTAAAATGCTAATATTTTCATATTGAGCTTGGTGAGGAATTTCAGCCCTTTGAAGTGCTCCTAATATTTGTTCAGCAGTAATAGGCACTGGTGGATTTTGCTGTTGATTTCATAATGCTACAATATTAGTTTTGTCAACCCATCAAATTTAAATTGTAAAAATTCTGTTGAATTCAGAACAGATTGAGCAAACAAATCCCAATCCCAGTGTATAAATCTGTTTGTGCCATTTCTTGTACCAATTCTGTGTATAAGGATAATCTACACAATATTGAGTGCATGCTTTTTGATATTTTTTGATAGTTTTAAAAGGAACTGGAGCAGTGAAATACAGGGGCTTCTTTGGGAGTTGGAGGTTGTCCTGAGTACTGTTGTGGCAATGGATGTAGGACATTTTAAATCAGCACACACCACTCAGAACTGAGTGGGAGAGAGTGTGGTCTACAGTGTGAACTGTGGTCTATGGTTGGTGGCAAGGCTCCAGGATGTGTAAGTTCATTGAGGTTGGTGGGCCACACTGTGGGAGATGTTTGTGTTGGATGTGGTGGGAGGTGTGGGAGGTGGGCAACATGGGAATCCCAGTGGGTTCCGTGTAATATTTTAGGTAATCTAAGCACCTCTTAAAATATATGTATATATATATATATAAATAACATTTTTGTAAGCAAAAAATAAAATAAAATAAAATAAAAGGAACTGGAGCATGCTCATATTGTACACACACTGGGGGATTGTTAGTATTTACCGGAATTGAGTTGCTCTTACGGGAAGATTAAATAAAATTCCATAGCCTCTGAATTTCCTTCTCTACTTCCCTGTGCTGTACTTTTCATAATTAAAGAGGATGGTACTGATACAAAAACAGAAACTTTTGGAGGGTCATAATATATTCATCATTAGGGTAATGCGTAATTAGTTGCCTCAGTTAGAGGAATATTTCAAAGTTTTGAAAACCCTGTTAAAGAATACAGGGATATCTGTGATGACCCTAGAGGTACTAGAAATATTTTATTTTGTACAGAAACAGCACTGAGTCAAGAAAAAGATATAAAAGACATCCAGATTGGAAAAGAAGAATGTAAAAATTTTATTATTTGCAGATGACATGATCCTATGCATAGAAAGTCCAGAGAAATCTATAACAAAGCTTCTGGAATTTATAAAGGAGTTCATCAATGTTGCAGGCTATAAGATCAATGCTCAAAATTCAGTAGCATTTCTGTACACAAATAATGAGCAATCAGAGGAGGAAATCAAGGGAAAAATGAATTTACAATACTAATTAAAAGAATCAAATACCTAGGAATATATTTATCTAAAGATGTACAGGACTTATATACAGAAAATTATACAACACTTTTAAAGGAAATCAAAGAAGACTTAAATCAATGGAAAAAGATTCCTTGTTCATGGATAGGAAGACTAAACATCATCAAGATGTCTATCCTACCCAAACTACTCTACAGATTTAATGCAATCCCAATAAAAATCAACAGTATATTTATTAAGGACCTGGAAAAACTAAAAATATATTTTGTAAGGCAAGAGGCCGCGAATTGCCAAAGATATATTGAAAAAGAAAAATGAAGTTGGAGGTATCACTTTACCAGACTTTAAAACATATTACAAAGCTACAGTGATTAAAAATGCATGGTAGGGGCACAAGGATAGAGTTACTGAACAAAGGAATCGAACTGAGGGTTCTGATATATCTCCTTGCATATACAGTCATCTGATATTTGACAAGACTACCAAGCTCACTCAGTTCGGAGAGAATGGCCTCCCTAACAAGTGGGAATTGGAGAACTGGATATCCATAATCAAAAGAATGAGAGAAGAATACCATCTCACACCTTATACAAAAATCAACTCAAGATGGAACAAAGATCTAAATATAAGAGCCAAAACCATAAAGACCTTGGAAGATAATGTAGGAAAACATCTACAGGACCTTGTAATAGGAAATGATTTCAAAAACTTCACAGCCAAAGCACGAGCAGCAAGAGAAAAAATAGTAAATGGGATCTCCTCAAAATTAAAAACTTCTGCACCTCAAAGAATGTTATTCAGAAAACAAAAGGCAGCCTACCAAATGGGAGAAAATATTTGGCAACCATATATCTGATAAGAGCCTAATATCCTGCATATATAAAGAAATCTTACATCCTGAAAACAAAATGAGAAACGACCCATTTAAAAATGGGCAAGTGGCCTGAAAAGACACTTCACCAAGGAAGGAATACCAAGGGCTAAAAACACATGAATAAATGCTCAATATCACTTGCTATCAAGGAAATGCAAATAAAAACTGCAATGAGATTCCACTTACACCCATCAGAATGGCAGCTATTAAAAAAACAGCAGACTCTAAATATTGGAGAGGATGTGGAGGAATAAGAACCCTCATCCACTTCTGGTGGGATTTTAGAATGGCCCAGCCACTGTGGAGGAGAGTTTGGTGGATTCTCAGAAAATTAAGAATAGATATTCTGTATGATCCAGCAATTCCACTGGTGGGTAAATACACAGAAGAACTGAAAGCAAAGGCACAAACAGATATATGCACAGCAATGTTCATACTGGCATTGTTCACCATTGCCAAAAGTTTGAATCAGCGCAGGTGCCCATCAACAGATGAATGGATAAGCAAAACATGGTACATACATACAATGGAATATTACTCAGCTGTAAGAAGGAATAAAATGCTAACACATGGAATAACGTGGATGAATCTTAAAGACCTTATGTTGAGTGAAGAAAGCCAGGCATTGAAGGATGAACAGTGTATGACCTGATCTCACTGATTTGAATTGAAGAAAATGAACAGTCTCTGAGAACCATTGTCTGAAAGATAGGTTAACAAGGAAGAGAAAGACAAATGTAGTCTGTCAGGCATCACCCATTTGGATATAATCTATGGTAAAGGGATAGTGTATAGTTGTATATTGAAGGATAGGAGAGATGGGTAATGATATTACCATATTTCATGGTGCAGGTTTCACAGGTGTGTAGATTATGAAGGGCAGGTTGGAATAACCAAGGCATGTAGCTATGAATCTTGTCATACCACGTGTCAAGACAGGGATGTGTCATATTACCCAGGGGAATGGGGAGGAAGGAACAGTTAAGATCAAATGGGGTATTTAGTGGTCATGGGTAAGGTTTTTCATTACTTATAGTAATGGACACAGGACATGGTAAATATCATCAAAAATTATAAAACTGTACAATCTAAACTATCAACTAAACTGTAAATCATTGACAAAGTTTAGTTGCTATATTTTAATATCTGACTAACAGGTATAACAATGCTAACATCCATTTCTAAAAAACGTTTTAATATGGGTTGGGAAAGTGGGAGGGAATTTGGGTATGTGGGAGTCTCTTGTATTCTGTGTGTGACTTTGCTGTGACCTAAAACTACCTTGAAAATTAAATGAAAATTTGGGAGACATGGGGAATGAGAGGTGGAAGGTGTCACGGTACCCTAGATATCTGATAATACAGAGAAAAAAGGCAAAAAGAATAATATTTTTAAAAAAGGATTTTTTTTGTTCTTTTCCTATTTTTTGAATGCCCCAAACCACTAATTATATTTATTTTTAGTTTAGTTTTTTTTTTCTTCTGAGTTTTCTTGGATTTATCCCTTGCATTTAAGCTTATCATTATTATTTCTTTATCCTACAAATTGTGTTTGGTTGTTATATGGGCTTCATGTTCAAGGAAGGATTAGATCACAGAAGGGTTACAATGGGGCCTGCAGAGAATCATTGGTGGGGGTGTGTGGGATGGGGGATTCATGGGAGTATGTACATCTGAATATATATATGAAAAATATATGAAATTGTTCAAATGATCAAGGGATGGGACATGTTAATGGTTTGTAGACAATCACTCAATAAAAGAGGTAATCTGAAATTCCAGCCTGGAGAGTTCTGCCAAATTCTCCAAGGGAGCAGCAACAGTCCCGTGAGTGTAGGGGTAGGGTCGGGAAAAGAGGATGGCCCACTGATGGGTGCTTTTTATTGATGACTAGCCTTATGAGTCTTTGCTCTTGTGATTGAAACTTAGCCTACTGTTATGCGGTGCCTAAGTGTTGCCACCTGAGAGCCTCCTTGTTGCTCAAATGTGGCCTCTCTAAGCCAAACTCAGGATATGGATGCATTACCTTATCCCCAACGTGGGACATGACTCCTGGGGATGAAGCTCCCTGGCAACAAGGGATTAATACCAAGTGCCAACTGGAAACATGAGTGGAAAAATACCTTAAATAAAGGGGGCAAAGGTTAAGAGAAATGAGTTCATGTGGCTAAGAGAGATCAAAGAGAGTCGGGAGGTCATCTCAGAGGTAATGATTGTGCACACCTCAGTAGGATCTCATAGAACACCAAAATGGATATCACCCCACACAGAGGGGTTCCTGAGAGCTCTGGAGACACCCAGGTCCTATATATGTGGGGTTAGCCACAGAGATTGATGCCTTATTAGCAGGCTCTACTTTGGAATCTGTGCTCCTGAGAGTGACAGAGTTGGACTCAAATAAGCCCTCCCTGCATATCCTCCATCAGTCCCTTCTATTCAAACCTATATGTGATGCTGGAGTTTTTAGGTGTACTTCCATAGACTGGAGCCTCTGGCTAACCTATGTGGCAGGTGTGTGTGGAATCTCTTTGGAGCTAAAATTCCTACCCTACAGCTCAATGGACTCATCCAAGTCCATTGGCAAGGAGATGACGCTGGGCAGCATCATCCTAGGGAATGGGGAGAGTCTGCAGCTGCAGGCAGGATATTCCCATCCACTGTATCAATGGGATATAATCACTCTCACTTGGAGATGGATTGGACATCATCCCATTCCCCTCAGAATTGGGGGAAAAGCTATGGACTAGAGTGGACTTAATGGTATTCTGTTGTAGATATATTGTGAATCAAGCAATGTAAAAATTTATAACAGTGTGGTGGAGCCGGTGGCCACTGAACACTTTTTAGGCAAGGAGGGCAAGGGCAGTTGAAATACAGGGTTTTTTTGGGGGCTTGAGGATTGTCCTCAGTGGAATTGTCATGATGGATGTAGGCCACTTTACATCAGCATATACCATGCAGAAATGTGTGATAGAGAGTGTTGTCTATGATGTGAACTGTGGTGTATGCTTGGTGGCAAGACCCCAGGATGTGTCTATCCATTGTGGGTGATGTCCCACACTGAGAATGATGTTTGTCTTGGATGTTGTGGGAGGTGTGGGAAGTGGGAAACATGGGAATCCCTGTAATTTCTGTGAAATATTTAGGTAATCTAAACACCTTTTAATATATATATATGTGTGTGTGTAAAGATATAACATTTATGTAAGCAAATGCACATATATGCATACAGATTCATATATAATATTAAAAATATTAATATGTATTGTGAAAATTTTCATTTTTACCCACAATAAAAAAGAAAAAAAAAGAGAGAAACTGCTGCAAAAATGGGAAGCATTATTTTTAAAATGGTAATTTTTTAAATGCTTACCCAGAATGTAATGGATTGAAGAACCAGTGAAAACAACCAGGATACTTTAAAATAAGTGGAAAGCCCATCTTTACATAAACTAAGAGAAATCTCAAATTCTGATGCATGAATCAGTGGTAACAAATTGAACACACATGAGCGTGGAAAAAGGTGTGGGAGGAGCAGATCTCAGAACAAAGTGCAAGTGCTCTTTTTCTCTAGGAGAAAGACATCCGGAATTGCACTGTCACAGCCGTTTCCATAAAACATTGGCAAATGGTTGCACAGACTGGAGGTGGAGATTCTTTGGAGATTCACATTCATTCCATTCACATGGTTTCTCTCCAGTATGAACGTTGTAATGTTTAATGAGATACTGCCTCTGGCTGAAGGCTATCCACATTCCTTAAATATATAGGGTTTCCCTCCACTATGAATTTTCTCATGGTCAGTGAGATTTGATTTGCTACTGAAGGCTTTCCTATATTCCTTACATATATAGGGTTTCTCTACCATTTGTCTTTTCTGGTGTGTAATGAGAATTGATTTCTGAAGGAAAGCTTTCCCACATCCATCACATTCATAGGGTTTCTCTCCAGTATGTATTATCAGATGGTGAATAAGGTTTTCCTTCTGGTTGAAGTCTTTTCCACATTCTTTGCATACATAGGGTTTTTCTCCAGAATGAATGCTTTGCTGTTTAATGAATGACTACTATTGTCTGAAGGCTTTTCTGCACCCTTTGCATTCATTTTGTTTTTCTCCAATATGAATTTTTTTCATGTTCTGTGAGATATGATTTGTACCTAAATGCTTTTCACATGCCCTACATGCATACGGTTTCTTTGCAGTAGGAAATCCCCTGTATCTGAGATTTGACATTTGAATTAAAGCTTTCCCAAATATCTATGATTTTTCTTCAGTAAGAATTTTCTGATGAATAAAGAGGTTTTCCTCTAGTTGAAAACTTTCCCACATGTATGACATTACTATCTTTGTTCCTGTGTGGATTTTAAAATAGGAGTAAAAAATGATAGTAAATAGCAGCCTACATTCAGGACACACAAAATGATTATCTCTAGTTTGAATTTTCCCATATTCCATGAGGTTTTGTTTTTGATGGAATCATTCCCATGTTGATTACAATACTAACTAATGTATGAATATTTCATCCTCAATGAGATTTAATTCCTGGCTGAAAGATTTCCAGTATACCTTACATACACAGTGTATTACTCCTGCATGCTTCTTTGTTGTGACCCTAGGTTTCCCAAATTCATGAAATCCCAAAAGGTTTCTCTGAAGGATTAATTCTCAGGTATCTCGTGAGGTTTAATTTCCATGAAAATTTCACACTCATTACACTTAAAGGGGAAGACTACAAATGGACAAACTGGCAATCATGATGCAAATTCCTTCCAAGTGAAGTTACATTCATAGAAGTGTTATTTTGAGGAAACAATGCTTGTTGCCACAGAAAAGATTTTCCCAACTTTCTTACATTCCCTGCCTTCATATTAAGTCTGTACTGCTGTGGAAGTGGATATAGCTTCAATCACAAGCCTTTTATTATGTGGTTCTTTCTGCTTCTTAATGTCCTATGCTCCTTCATAGTTTGTAGGGTGCAGCAAAAGCAATGTCTACAGGGAAATTTATAGCATTGAATGCATTCATTAGAAAAGAGGAAAGATCCAATATTAATCATCAAAGTGTCCAATTTGGGAAGTGCAACAATGTCTCCTTTTTATTTATCCCATCATTTATGGCTCTTCTTGCTTCAAATGAGCATCACATCCAAATTGGTGACTTCATAAGTAGGAAATGGGGAAGTGATACAGCACAGGATTAATGATGGGGACAAAACAACACCACATAAATAAACCCTGAAACATTCAGGCTTTTGGAGTATAAGAAAGGTGCAGCTTCCAAAGATGCACTAGTAAGGAGGCCCCAGAACAAAGGCCAAAATGGCAACCCATGAAATTCTAAACATTTTGTTTGGGACTGACTATTTTTATTCAGTTTTTTTCCTTCTATTTATGTAGATGAGATGCACTATTTAATATTCTATAAAGTTTACCAGGGAAATTATAACACTTTTGCTTGCCCTCCCAAATCCACACTTATTAATTGTTATTGACTTGTGAAATAATGTATTTTAAAACATTTTATATCCTGTATTAGTCAGCCAAAGGTGTGCTGATGCAAAATACTAGAAATCTCTTGGTCTTTATAAAGGGTATTTATTTGATGTAGAAACTTCCAGTAACCTGGCCATAAACATAACTTTTTTCCTTAACCAGTCTGTTACCCTGTCTTGGAGCAAGGCAGCTGCTGTCATTTGCCAGGTTTCTGGTTTATTGTGTTCCTCTCTGCCCAGGGCTAGGTTTCTCCCTGTGATGAGCTCCTCTGTTTCTTCCTCAAGGTCAGCTGTAGTCTATGAGGCTCTCTAAGCTTTGCCTCTCTCCAGCTGTGTACTGTCAGGAGAATGGTTTGTCTCTTTACCCCAGAGCCTCCTCTCCTTGCTCATCAGAACTCCAACATCAAAAACTACTCCAATTCTGTCCATTGCTATGTCTTTTTATGTTTAAGACTCCACCCACTAAAGGGTGTGACTCAAGCGACCTACGGACTGTGTCCCAGTCAATGCACTTATCATAACTTAATCATGCCCACATTTACCCATCTTATGCTCTATATTATTTTATGGTGTATTTGAACATATTATTGATGTCCTAGGCCATGGATATCATTATTACTTTATCCATTAAATAGTCATTTAGGTATATAAATTAAATTAATAGATATTGTTCTTCATTCCATCCTGAATCTTGACTCTTCTGAGAATATTTTTTCTGCCTGAAGAAAATTCTTTTACATTTCTTTTAAAGTGAGTTGCTTCTAGCCTACTTTAATAGTTTTTACTCATCTGTAAAAGTATTTATTTTCACTTCTTCCTGAAACATTGAGATGAATTAAATCTCAGGCCATCTACGATCTCCACTGATTTTGAGAGCACCCCTAGGGTTGAACTTCTCCATTCTGTTGTAAATGTAATCAGTTATTTAGGGAAGAAATTAGGGGCTTTCAGTTTTACACCCTGCTTAATGCCCACTCCCAGGAAAATCTGTGTGCTGTGGCTCTGGGGATGGGAATGATTGCACACCTCTGAGTTACACACATGATTTTGGAGCTAAGATTTGATGGAGAAAGCACAGTGTATTGCATTCTTCTTGGGACTTTTCTAGGGACCAGTGAAATGTTGGTCTGCACTCCATTTTGCTCAATGATTGCCACACCCAAAGTGCAGCCACAGCTCAGCAGTTCCCATTTCTCCCGGACTTTGGAGACCCATCCTGATCCCTGTTCCCTGGATTAATGTCATCATTTGAGTCTTGTGTGGACCCCAGAGAAGTATGTTCTTACTAATCTATTGCTGTGTGTATAAGCCTTTTGTATGTGGGACATTTTATTTAGACCCAGATAAGGGAACTTTCAATTAGGGCACATTTTGTTAGAATGCTTAGTTTAGTTAACTGCCTCTGATGAGTTTTCAGGCACCAAGTTGGACCCCAATCATTGTGCTGAAGTCCCACATACATGGAACACACAGAGAAGAGTGCTGCCATCTTTACCCTGCCATGTGGGAGGGGGATCCAAGATCTCCTAGAGCTGTGGAGAGACACAGAAACCCTGACATGCTGAAGGAGAAGCAAGAGGTTGTAGTCATGGAGCAGCTTTAACCTGAAGACATCCAGGCCAGAGAAGAAGGGAGAGGTGTTAGCAATTGTGTCTGATGGCCCACTGCTGAGCTCTGGGAGAAAGGGAGTTTGGAAGAGAAAGCAGAGAGAGAAGGCAGGCACAAAATTTTACCTTGGCAGGATTCCTCTCTTGCTAAGACAGGACTTTAGACCATGACTTGATTTGGACATTTTCACAGCCTCAGAACTGTAACCTTCAAACATAATAAATTCCACTAAAAGCCAACCTACTTCTGGTATTTTGCATGGGCAGCACTGGGGAATCTCAAACCACGGAGGACACAGAGTTAGAGAGCTGCCTTCTTCCCAATCAGCAGTGTGATGCTGAGGCTCAGTGGTTTCACATGTAAACTGTGGGTATCTCCAGAATAGGCAAGAATGAGTATGGGTAAGATGGAGTGGGAAGTGCTCTTGGCCAGGAAGGCCTGCAAGACAGGGAGTCAGGCAGCAATGTTACAGCGTTTGGGAACTATTATAAAGAAACAGATGCCCAAATATAATGTACCTTCCTCAGGCAGGGGTTGGCCAGGTGGGCAGGGGCAGATAAAAGCATGGGACCTGGGGTCTGGTGCAGCAGAGAAATCAGGACACACAGAGGAGTCTCCCTGCTCCTGCTCCTTTTACCCTTCCCTTGGCCTCCAAACTGGACCCTCTGAGGAGGCTGCTCTTTCTGCGAGTTCTGAGCAGAGCTTTCTCTCATTCCTCCTTTGTGCATCCACAACCTATGATGATGGTTTTTATTGGGGCTCTAAGAGTTTGGTTCCCAAACAAAACAGTCTTTCTAAGGATTGGACAATTGCAGTGAACACTTGTTATATTCCCGCTTCTTCAGCTGTTCATCAGCTTCTTCCCATCCAACAACTCCTTTCTCTTCTGGGAGTGAAGTGGTTTGCATCATTTTGAACTCTGTTCAAAATATGATGAAACTTTTATATTTAATTAGTCTGAGAAATATCTGGCATCTGCACTCTGAGGTTTTCTGCAAACATGGCACTATCTCACAACCTTACTTTTATACTTGTCTGCCCTAGGTCCCAGGACTTTCTGGGATTCCCTTAGTATTTTTAAGGTCACTGGCGTAATCTTCCTCATTCTGGTGATGTTATTGCTGTACCCAATGCTGTAACGTGAATTTTGACATTTCCTTCCAGGCACCAACAATTTTCATCATGGTATTGCCTTTTATGCTGCCCCAAGATTGGAGAAGGTGAATGTTCAACTGGAAGAAGGAGACCTGAGTCTGTGCCTGAGACCCAGTAGGGATACAGTAAGAGCAACCTCCTCAGAGGGTTAACCCTGGAGCCCAAGGGAAGGAGGGAAGGGCAAAAAGAGCAGGAGGAGAAAGTTAACTGTATATGCCCTGACTCCTCTGCTGCACCTGATCCCAGGACTCATGCTTTTATCTGCCCCAGTCCATCTGACCAATCACTATCTGAGGCAGGTACATTGTACTCATGCATATGTGACTTTAGACTAGTCCCCAAACCATGAGACTCCCCTGCCTGATTCCTGTCTTGTATGCCTGCTGGTGAACACCACTTCTTCCTCTGTCTTACCAGTACTCATTCCTGCCTAGTCTAGAGACACCCACAGTTTTCAAGTGACTTCACTGGGTAGCAGCATCACAATGCCATTTGGGAACAGGTCAGCTCTCCAACACTGTGTTGCTAACTGTGTGAGTTTGCCAAGTGCTGCCAATGCAAAATACCAGAAATAAGTTGGATTTTACTGGAATTTATTAAGGTTAAAGCTTACAGTTCTGAGGCTGCCAAAATGTCCAAATCAAGGCATCATCAAAAATGCTGTCTTAGCAAGGGTCAGCTGCTCCTGGACACCTGCCAAGGCAAAATGTTGGGCCTACCTGTCTCCCTCTGCCTTCTCTTCCAAACTTACTTCCTCTCTGAGCTCAGCAGTGGGCCATCAGACACAATTTCTTACACGTCTCCCTTCTCCTCTGGCTTGGATGTCTTGAGGGTCAAGCTGCTCCATGACTATAGCCTCTGTCCTCTCCCTCAGCCACTCAGGTTTCTGTGTCTCTCCCCAACTGTAGGAGATCCTGGAGCCCTCTAGCACATGGCAGGTAAACATGGCAGCAATCTTTCTCTTTCTGTTTCTATTATGTAAGTCTTCAACAAAATGTTTGGGGTCCATCCCTGTGCCTGAAAACTAATCAGAGGCCCTTAATGAAACTAAAGCAATCTAAAAAAATTTGACCTAATCAATAAGTACCTTATCTGAATCTAACCAAAATGTCCTACATACAAAAGGCTTACACACCCAGAAATGGGTCAGTAAGACCATACTTTTGAAGACTCAATGAAGGCATTAACTCACATGAGGGTATTAACCCAGGGTACAGGGATCAGGAGTGGTCTCCTAAGTCCAGGAGAAATGGGAATCTGAGGCAGTGGCTGTACTTGGAGTGTGGTCATCATTAAGCAATATGGGGTGCTGACCACCAATACACTGGTCCCTAGAATTGTCCCAAGATGCATTTAATAAACTGTGCTTTTTCCATCAAATATTAGCTCTGAAATCAGGTGTGTAACTTGAGAAATGTGCCATTATTCCCATTCCCAGATACAGAGCGCACAGATTTTGCCTGGGTTGGGGGGACAATAGGAGGCTATAAAACTGAAAGTCCCTAATTTCTTCTCCAAAGAAGTGATTATATTAAAACAGAATAGAGAATTTCAACCCTAAGGGTGCTCTCAAAAGCAGTGGAGATTGTCGAGGGCCTGAGATTTGATTCATCTCTATCCTTCAGGAAGAAGTGAAATACATAGTGTTACAGATAGGTAAAATCAAATAACGTTGTGACTTCCGGGAAGATGGCAGACTTGTAGGATGTGGGAATCTCTTCTCCAGAATCATAGCTAGAGAACAGGGTGACACCACCCCAAAATAGATCTTCTAGGTTTTACAAGAGCAGGGGCAGTCTGCACACCACCCAGAGGAGAGTGGGACAAAACAGGGAAGTCACAATGACAGAACCAGAACCATGAGTTGGAACCAGCATCTGCTGCTGGCAACCTCCCTGACACTCTTTAGAATTCTGGGGCCTCTGGGCCTGTGACTACAGACAAAGAGGTCTCCAGGGATCTACCACTCCTGGACAGGGGAGAGAGAGAGGGAAACAGCCTTAGGCTGACTCAGGTTCTGACCTGCAAATTTGGGCTATGGAACCCCATGTACCCTTCCACATGTCAGTTTGCCCTGGGACTCTAGGAAGGAGTGGAGAAATCCGACCCTTGCCACCTCCCTCTCTTTTATCCTGGACTAATTGTTGAGGACTCCACAGGAGAGGGTAGGGAGAGCCTGGAGCTGACCCTGCTTCAACTAATAGGTTTGGTCTGCCCTGTCCTGAGAGCCCTTCCATGCCAGGAGCATCTGCACCATTGTTTGCCTTGGAGCCTGCAAGTGGCTAAGATATAGAAACCTCCCAATATGCTCTGCTATTAACAGGACTGATTGTTGAGGATTCAGAGGGGAGAGTAAATATTTCCTAGCTGGGAAAGGGAGGGTGCTACCAGAGAAGATTGGAGAACTGTCTCATAAAGTTTGAATTACAAGGCTCTTAGCCCCCAGACAGTAAGCTCTACCACATTAATCTGGTCTGCCTCACAAAAATTACACTCTTACCAGGCATAGAATTGTGATCTGCCAATGAGAGCCATATCCTGGCACACCAAGGAAGTGCACATAAAAAATTAATAAGTATGAGAGGATTTTCCTGGCCTCTTTAGCCTCCTTGCAGCGAACCCTAGGACACGAACCCATAACCAACAACTGGTTCTAGTGCCCAGTTTTGAGCAACCACCAGGACAATCCTAACAGTCAAGTATGAGCAAAAATTAAAGAGTTGTGGTAATTGACAGCCTCCTGCCTCTAAAACCCTATTAAAGAGAAAGAGATAGAGCATCTAAGTAAAATACAACCTAATCAGATGCCAAACACCAGCAAAATTATGAGCCATACTAAGAAAATCAAAGCCATCGCTCAAGAAAAGGAATACATCAAAGTAACAGAAGAGCTGCAGAATTTGAGAGTACTAATCAGTGAGATGAGCACGAATTTCCAAAATCAAATTATTGAGATGAAAGAATATATAGTTAAATAGATAAAGGACATGAAGATGACATTGAGGGAATGCAAAGAATATTTGAAATCCTGAACAGAAATGTAACGGAGTTCATGGGAATGAAAGACACAGTAGTTGAAGTCAAAAACACATTTGAGGCATACAATGCAGACTCGAATGATAGAAGAAAGAATAAGTGATACTGAAGACAGATCAGCTAAAATTGAAGAGAGACTAGAACAGAGAGAAAAAAGAATGGAAAATTTGAGCAGGGGCTCAGAGAGTTGAATGACCACACGAAACACAACAACATACGTGTCATGGGAGTTCCAGAAGGGGAAGAGAAAGAAAAGGGGGCAGAAAGAGTATTGGAGGAAATAATAGCTGAATATTTCCCAACTCTCACAAAAGAAATAAACTTACATATCGAAGAAGCATACCGTACTCCAATGAGAATAAATCCAAATAGACCCATGCCAAGGCACATACTATTCAGAATGTCAAATGTAAAAGATAAAGAGAAAATTCTCAAAGCAGCAAGAGGGAAGCAAATGATCATGTACAAAGGATGTCCAGTAAGACTTAATGCAGATTTCTCTTCAGAAACCATGGAGGCGAGAAGACAGTTGTATGATACAATAAGGAAACTAAAAGAGAAAAACTGCCAGCCGAGAATTCTTTATCCAGCAAAACTGTCCTTTAAATATGAAGGTGAGTATAAAATATTCACAAAGAAAAAGGAACTAAGAGAGTTTGCAAAAAAGAATCCACTTTTACAGGAAATATTAAAGGAAGACTTAGAACCTGAAAGATAAAGACAAGAGAGTGAAGCTTGGAGGAGAGTATAGAAAATAAGAAAAGCAGAAAGGATAACCAAAAGAGTAAAAAGAGAGACAAAAACAAGATGGCATATGAAAACCAAACAATACAATGGAGGAAATAAATAGTGAATTTTCCGTAAAATCATTGAATGTGAATGGATTAAATTCCCCAATTAAAAGATACAGGCTGACAGAATGGATTAAAAAACATGAGCAAACCATATGCTGCTTACAAGAAACTCACCTCAGACCCAGGGATACAAACCAGCTGAAAAAGATCTTGGAAAAAGATACTCCACACTAATAGTAAACCGAAAAGAGCAGGGGTAGCTATACTAATATCAGACAAAACAGACTTTAAATGCAAAAAAGTGATAAGAGATACGGAAGGCCATTATACATTAATAAAAGGTATGATCCTCCAGGAAGTTATAACAGTCATAAATATCTATGCACCTAACAAGAGTGCCCCAAAATATATGAGCCAAACTCTGGCAAAACTGAATAATTGTCAGAGACTTCAACACCCCTCTCACATCATTAGAAAGAACAACTAGACAGAAGATCAACAAGGAAACAGAGAACTTGAATGATGTGATAAACAAGTTAGACCTAACAGACATATACGCAACACTGCAACCAAACTAAGCAAGTTATACATTCTTCTCAAGTGCACATGGATATTTCTCCAGGAGACAACACATTAAGTCACAATTCAGCTCTCAATAAATATAAAAACATTGAAATTATACAAAGCACCTTCTCAGATCATTATAGAATGAAACTAGAAATCAATAACAGACAGGAAAAAAGTAAATTTGCAAATGTGTGGAGATGGAACAACACATTCCTAAATATTCGGTGGGTCAAACAAGAAATTACAAGTGAAATCAATAAATATATTGAGACAAATGAAAATGAGAATACAAAGTATCAAAACTTATGGGACACAGAGAAGGCAGTCTTGAGAGGGAAATTTATAGCCATAAATGCGTATATTAAAAAACAAGAAAGAGCTAAACTCAAAGATTTAACTGAACAACTAGAGAAACTAGAAAAAGAACAGCAAACGAATCCCAAAGCAAGCAGAATGAAATAAATAATAAAGATTAGAAAAGAAATAAATGAAATTGAGAACAGAAAAAAATAGAGAAAATCAACAAAACCAAAAGCTTGTTCTTTGGGAAGATCAATAAAATTGACAACCCCCTCACTAAACTACCAAAGAAAAAAAGAGAAAAGATGCAAATAAACACAATCAGAAATGAAAGGGGGGAAATTACAAATGACTTCACAGAAATAAAAAGAATCAGATGAGGATATTATGAGAAACTGTGTGCCAACAAACTAGAAAACCTAGATGAAGTGGACAAATTTCTAGAAACACATTACTACCTACACGGACGCTACAAGAAATACAAGAACTTAACAAACCAATCACAATTAAGGAGATTGAATCCATCATTAAAAATCTCCCAGCAAAGAAATGTCCAGGACCAGATGTCTTCACAGGTTGATTCTACCAAGCATTTCAAAAAGAATTAACACCAATCTTGTTTAAGCACTTCCAAAAATTGAAGATGAGAGATAATTACCCAACACGTTTTCTGAAGCCAATATGACCCTAATACCAAAGCCAAATAAACATTCCACAAGAAAAGAAAATTACAGATCAATCTCTCTAATGAACATAGACGCAAAAATTCTCAACAAAACACTTTCAAATCGAATCCAACAGTATATCAAAAGACTTATACATCACGACCAAGTGGGCTTTATTCCTGGTATGCAAAGTTGGTTCAACATAAGAAAATCAATCAATTTAATACACCACATTAACAAATTGAAGGGAAAAAAACATGATCATCTCAATAGATGCAGAAAATCATTCGACAAAATCCAACATCCTTTTTGGATAAAAATACTCAAAAGATATGAATAAAAAAAAATTCATCAATATGATAAAAGGCTTATATAAAAAATCCACAGCCAACATCATACTAAATGGGGAAAGGTTGAAAGCTTTCCCTCTAAGATCGGGAACAAGACAAGAATGCCCACTGTCAACATTGTTATTCCACATTGTACTAGAAATTCTGGCTAGGGCCATTAGAAAAGACAAAAAAAAATTAAAAGGGTCCAAATAGTTAAAGGGGAAGTAAAACTGTCACTCTTTGTGCATGACGTGATCCTGTACTTAGAAAATCCTGAAGTATCCACGACAAAGCTACTTGAACTAATAAATGAGTTCAGCGAAGTGACAGGATACAAGATCAACACGCAAAAATCGGTAATGTTTTGTACACTACTACTGAACAAGCTTAGGGGGAAATCAGAAGGAAAATTCCATTTCAATAGCATCAAAAAGACTCAAATACCTAGGAGTTAATTTAACCAAAGAAGTAGAGGACCTATATGCAGAAAACGACAAAACAGTGCTGAAAGAAAAGAAAAAAGACATAAACAAATGGAAAGACATTCCGTTTTCATGGGTTGCTAGAATAAATATTGTGAAGATGTCAATTTTGCCCAAACTGATTTACAGATTCCATGCAATACCAATAAAAATCCCAATAGCTTACTTTGCAGAATTAGAGAAGGCAATTACCAAATTCATCTGGAAGGTTAAGTGCACCCGAATAGCCAAAAGCAATCTGAAAAAAGAAGAGCAATGTGGGAGGAATTTCACTGTCTAACCTTGAAACATATTACAAAGCGACAGTGGTCAAAACAGCATGGTACTGGCATAAAAATAGACACATCGATCAGTGGAATAGAATTGAGAACCCAGAAATATACCCTTACCTATACAGTCAACTGGTTTTTCACAAACTTACCAAGCCCACGCTAATGGGAAAAAAGTCTTTTCAACAAATGGTGTTGGGAGGATTGGGTATCTATAACCAAACGAATTAATGAGGACCCCTATCTAACCCCCTATTCAAGAATCAACTCAAAATGGATCAAGGATCTAAATATAATTGCCAGTATCATAAAACTACTAGAAGAAAATGTAGGGAAACATCTTCAAGACCTTGTAATAGGTGGTGATTTCTTTGACCTTACACCTAAAGCATGTGCAACAAAAGAAAAAAATAAATAAATAGGTCCTCCTCAAAATTAAACACTTTTGCACCTCACAGGACTTTGTCAGAAAGGTGAAAAGTCAGCCAACTCAATGGGAAAAATATTTGAAAATCACATATCTGATAAGGGTTTAATTACCAGGATATATATGAAGAGATGTTACAACTCAAAAATAAAAACACAAATGACCCAAATAAAAAATGGGGAAAAGACTTGAATAGACATTTCTCCAAAGAAGAAATACAAATGGCAAAAAACACATGAAGAAATGCTCAATATCACTCATGATTACGGAAATACAAATCAAAACTACAATAAGATATCATTCTACAGCTATCAGAATGGAAGTATTGAAAGGACAGGGAACTACAAGTGTTGGAGAGAATGTGGAGAGATAGGAACACTTCTTCCCTCTTGGTGGGAATGCAAAATGATACACCCACTATGGAGGACTGTTTGGCAGTTCCCAAAGAAGTTGAATATATATTTTTCATGTGACCCTGCAATACCACTACTGAGTATATACCCAGAAGAACTGAGAGCAGTGACACGAACAGACATCTGCACACTCATGTTCATAGCAAAATTATTCACCATTGCCAAAAGTTGGAAACAACCCAGGTGTCCATCAACAGATGAATGGATAAAAAAACTGTGGTCTATTCACATGATGGAATATTATGCAGCTGTAAGAAGAAATGAAGTCATAAAACATTTGGCAACATGGATGAACCTGGAGGAAATTATGTTGAGGGAAGCAAGCCTGACACAAAAGGACAAATAGTGTATGAATGCATTACTATGAACCAAATATATTGTGTACCATCTTGATTGATCCAAAATGAAAATATTTATATGCATCCATTACTGTTAATTGAGAAACATACATATTTATTCATCTGCGTTTTCTTTTTAGTTTTTAATTGTTTATATTTTCAATTATTATATGTACAAATAAAGTATCAAAATATACAAAAAATAAACAGATCAACAACAAAAAATAACCTAATTAGTTTGCTAGCAGTAACACACTTTAAAAGAAACTTAAAACAATATTTTCAGGGAAAAAGAAAATAATCTCAGAATGTTCAAGGTTCAGGATGGATTGAAGAACAATATCTGTTAATTAAATACATATATCTAAATGACTATTGAATGGATAAAGTAATAATGATATCCGTGGCCTAGGACATCAATAATGTGTTAAAATACACATAAAAATATTACGTAGCATAAGATGGGTAAATGGATATATTGCAGTTTTATATCATTACGAATTCCAAAAATAGATATTGGATTATGATTGTAAACTGGTCTGTTAATCTGGACATCACTAAGTTATGATAAGGGCATAGACTGTGCCACAGTCAGTAGGGTATTGAGTCCCGTATTTGGAGGCTGGGTTCTCAAACATAAAAAGACATGGAAAAGTACAGAACTGGAGTAGTTATGATGTTGGAGTTCTGATGCACAAGGACAGGAGGCCCCAGGGAAAAGAGAAAAGCCATTCACCTGACAGTTCACAGATGGCCTTGTGGTGAGAGGCAAAGCTTAGAGAGCTTCACAGTCTACAGCTGACCTTGTGGAGAAAACAGAGGAGCTGAGCCCAGAGAGAAATGCAGCCCTGGGAAGAGAGGAACCCAAGAAGCCTGAAACCTGGCAAGTTTTGGTAGCTGTCTTGCTCCAAAATAGGGTAACAGATTTTGGGGAAGGAAGAAACATATGCTTTATGGCATGGTAACTGTAAGCTTCTACCCCAAATAAATACCCTTAAAGACCCAGAGATTTCTGGTGTTTTACATAAGCACACCTTTGGCTGACTAATTCAGGATATAAAATATTTTAAAATATGTTATTTGGCCAGTCAATAATAAATAATAAGTGCAGATTTGGAAAGGCAAGCAAAAGAGATATAATTTCCCCTGTAAATTTCAAAGAATATTAAATAGTACATCTCATCCAAATAAATAGAAGAAAAATAATTGAACAAAAATAATCAGTCCAAAACAAAGTGTTCAGGATATCCTGGGTTGCCATGTTGGCCTATGTTCTGGGGTCATCTTACTCATGCACCTTTGGAAGGTGCACCTTTCTTATCCTTTAGAAGCCTGAAGTTTCCAGGGTAGATTTATGTCCTGGGTTTTGTCCCCATGGTAAATCAAGTGCCGTATCACTTCCCAATTTCCTCGTTATGAAGTCACCAAACTAGATGGGATGCTCATTTGAAGCAAGAAGAACCATGAAAGATAGATCAAATAAATAGGAGATATTGTTGCAGTTCCCAAATTGGATGCTTAGATGATTGATATTGGATCTTTCCTATCTTCTAATGAAAACATTCAATGCTATAAATTTCCCTCTAAGCACTCTTTTGCTACACCTCGCAAACTATGAAGAAGCATAAGACATTAAGAAGCATAGACAACCACATTACAAAAGGCTTGTGAGTGAAGTTATATCCACTTCCACAACACTACAGACTTAAGATGAAGGCAGAGAATGTAAGAACGTTGGGAAAATATTTTCTCTGACTGCAAGAATTGTTCCTCAATATAACACTTCTATGAATGTAACTTCACTTCAAAGGAATTTGCATCATGCTTACTTAAGCATGAGGGATTCTATGTAAGGAGAAAAGAATGAAAGAAATGAGTTTTACCAGTTTGCACCACATGATAGTCCTCCCTTTTAAGTGTAATGAGTGTGAAGTTTTCTTGTAAATTCAACCTCAAGAGATACCTGAGAATTAAACCTTCAGAGAAACCATTTGGGATTTAATGAATTTGGGAAAGCTGGAGTCACATCAAAGAAACATACAGGAGTAAAACCCTATATATAAAAGGAATATTGGAAATCCTTCATCCAGGCATTAAATCTCATTGAGCATGAAATATTCATACATTAGTTAGTATTGTAATGAACATGTGAAAGCTTCCATCTGAAACAAAACCGAATGGAATATAGAAAATTCAAACTATAGAGAAACCATATGAGTGTCCTGAATGTAGTCTGCTCTTTACAGTTAATTTTAACTCTTCATTTTAAAAATCATACAGGGGAACAAGCATAGAAATATAATACTTGTGGGAAAACTTTCAACCTGAATAAAACCTCATTATTCATCAGGAAATTCTTACTGAAAAGAAATCATATATAGGTGGGGAAAGCTTTAATTCATATGTCAAATCTGAGATACAAGAGATTTCCTACTGCAAAGAAACCTTATGCATATAAGGCATGTGAAAAAGCCTTTAGGTAAAAATCATATCTCACAGAACATGAAAATATGCATAGACAATTTATATATATCATTTTGCAAATGTTTGTATGTATTGTGAGAATTTTGATTTTTACCCACAATAAAAATAATTTTTAAAAAAAATTAATGCAAAGAATGCAGAAAAGCCTTCTGCCAAAAGCAACAGTTCATTAGACATCAGAGCCTTCATTCTGGAGAAAAACCCTATATATGCAATCAATGTGGGAAAACCTTCAAACAGAAGGAAAACCTCATTAACCATCTGAGAATACATACTGGAGAGAAACCCTATGAATGTGATGGATGTGGGAAAGCTTTAATTCAGGTATCAAGCCTCATTACACACCAGAGAAGACAAACTGGAGAGAAACCCTATATATGTAAGGAATGAACGAAAGCCTTCAGTAGCAAATCAAATCACAATGACCATGAGAAAATTTATAATGGAGGCAAACCATATATATGGAAGGAATGTGGAATAGCCTTCAGCCAGAGGCAGTATCTCATTAAACATTACAACATTCATACTGGAGAGAAACCTTGTGAATGGAATGAATGTGAATCTCCAAAGTATCTCCACCTCCAGTCTGTGCAACTTGTTGCCAATGTTTTAAGGAACTGGCTGTGGCTGTGACTGTGCAATTTAGGATGTCTTTCTCCTCTTGGAAAAGTGCACTTGCAGTTTGTTCTGAGATCTGCTACTCCCACATCTTATTCCACACTCATGTGTGTTCAATTTGTTTCCACTAAGTGATGAATCAGAAACTGAGATTTTTCTTAATTTATATAAAGATGGCTTTCCACTTATTTCAAATTATTCTGGTTGTTTTCACTGGTTCTTCAATCCATTACATTCCGTGTAAGCATTTAAAAAATTACCATTTTAAAACTAATGTTTCCCATTTTTTTAGCATTTTCTTATAAGGCACCCCAACAATTGATATTTTTTTGAGTTTCTTCACCTAATTTTTATGTGGATCAATTTTAACATCCATTGAAGTACAGTGGCCTTCTTTCTACTTAACTCCAATTTTCCTTGTAATTTTAAATCAGAAATCATCCTTTCATAATTAGACAATATACTTCTAATCACAACTAGTTTAAGAAGTTAGAAATTTTATTTATATTCTTAACCTGTACTCCAATATATTTCTCATATGTGATAAGGTGTGGGATGAATGAAACCAGAGAATGCATGTATTAACAAACAGAAATGTGTACCGGAATGAATCTGTCAATGCAGATAGTTCTGAAGAAGGAGAAATGGGGGTTGAGGTTAGAGAAGGCATTTGACTGTGTGTCATAAGAGACATAAATAAATTTTATACTCTTTGCACAAATAATTTCGTTATAATTTAAATGAAATTACAAAAATAGTACACAATGAAATCAAACAAAGTGGTTGGTTTGAATATATTGATTTGTATCTGCAACATTACTGGGGTGAGGGGAACCCTCTCCCTTTGCTAAAAGAGACCCTATAATGGAAAAGTACACACTCCCCTCGACCCTCTCCCCAGCTGCCTGGACAGGTATACACCTCCACACCAAGAGTGAGCACGGAGTACGAGGAGCATGGACGCGAACATGTGAAGGCCACATTCCTCTCTACACGTGTCTGGTTAGAAGGCTATAAGCACCAAAGTAGAAGACGGACTTACTGCTGCTTTCTCACCAGTGAAGACACGCTAGAGTGACTCACATCACTAATGAGACTGTGAGTGTTGAGAAGGGCTTTCTCCCTTTTCTCCTTTGCAGATCAAGAACCTATGATGATGGTTTTCATTGGGGCTCTGTGAGTTGGTTCCCAAACAGGACACTCCCTCTCTGGCTTGGGTGAACTACAATGAACCCGTGTTAAATTCCAGCTTCTTAAGGTGTTCATCGGTTTCTTCCCATTCATCCCCTCCATTCTCTCCTGGGATTGAAGATGTCTGGAACATTTTCAACTCAGTTCAAAATGCATTGAATATTTTATATTTAATTATTATGAGAAATATCTGGCATCTGCACCCTCTGAGGTTTTCTGCAAACATGGCATTATCTCACAACCTCACTTCTCTTCTTGCCTGCCCTAGGTCCCAAGACTTTCTGGGATTCCTGTAGTATTCACTTGGGTCACTGGTCTAATGTTGCTGATTCTGGTGATGTTATTGCTGTAGCCAATGATGTAATTTGATTTTTGACATTTCCTTCCTGACAACAACAGGTTTCCATCTTGCCATTGCACTTTCTTTAGCTGTCCCAAAATTGGGGAAGATGAAGGTAGAACTGGAATCAGGAGACCTGAGTCTGTGCCTGAGATCCAGGATGGGTACAGTAAGAGCAGCCTCTGCAGAGGGTCAAATCTGGAGGACAAGGGAAGAAGCAAAGTGCAAAAGGAGCTGGAGCAGAAAGTCTCCTCTTTGTGCCCTGACTGCTCTGCTATACCAAACCCCAGCACCCATGATTTGATAAGCCCCTGCCCACCTGGACAACCCCTGTCTTTGGAAGGTACATCATATTGGGGCATCTGTACTTTAGACTTGGACCCAAACCATGTGACACCCCTGCCTTACTCCCTGTCTTGTAGGCTTTCCTGGCCAAGAGACTTCCCCCGCTGCATCTTTCCAGTACTGATTCCCACCTACTCTGAAGATATCCAGAGTTTACATGTGAATTACCTGAGCAGCAGCATCACACAGCCATTTTGGAACAGGGCCCCTCTCCAACACTGTATCCCCAGCTGTTTCAGTTTGCCAAGTGTTGCCATTTCAAAATACCAGAAACAGGTTGGCTTCTATTGAAATTTATTAGGGTTAAAGCTTACAGTTCTGAGGCTGTGAAAATGTCCAAATCAAGGCACCATCAAAAATGCTATATTAACATAGGTCGATTGCTCCTGGACTCCAGCCAAGATAAAATGTTTGGCCTGCCTGTCTCTCTCTGCCTTCTCCTCCAAACTCACTTTTTCCCTGAGCTCAGCTGTGGGCCATCAGACACAATTGCTCACACATCTCCCTTCTCTTCTTGCCTGGATGTATTCATCTTCAAGCTGCTCCATGATTCCAGCCTTTGGCATCTCCCTTAGCCTCTCAGGCATTCTGTGCTTCTCCACAGTTCTATGAGATCCTGGAACCCTTTCCCACATGACAGGGTATATGTGGCAGCACTGTTTGTCTGTGTGTTCCATGTATGTAGGGCTTCAGCACAATGATTAGGATCCATCCTGGGGCCTGAAATCTAATGAGTCCTTAACTAAACTAAAGAAATCTTAAAAAAGGGATCTAATAAAAAGTTTCCTTACCTGAATCTAACCAAAATATTGTACATACAAAAGGCTTACAGAAACAGCAATTGGTTAGTAAGAATGTACATTCTGAGGTCCACACAAGACACAAACGAGGACATTAATCCAGGGCACAGGGATCAGGAGGGGTCTCCTAAATCTGGGAGAAATGTGAACTCATGAAGCAGTGGCTGTATTTTGGGTGTGGCCATCATTGAGCAAAATGGGTTGCTGAGCTCCATTGCACTGGCCCCTAGAATGGGTCCAAGAAGAATTCAACATACTGTGCTTTATTCACCAAATCTTAGCTCCAAAATCAGGTGTGTAACTCAGAGAGGTGTGCCATTATTCCCATCCCCAGAGGCAGAGCACACAGATTTTGCCTGTCGGGTGGGTGAGGAGGTAGAAGGCTGTAAAACCAAAAGCCCCAAATTTCTTCTCCAAAGAACTGATGACATTTACAACAGAATGGAGAAATTACACCCTAATATTGCTCTCAAAAGCAGTGGAGATCATAGAGTGACTGAGATTTAATTTATCACAATCCTTCAGGAATAAATTCTATTATAGATGAGGAAAAATAATAAAGTTTGCTAGCAACAACTCACTTTAAAAGAAATGTAAAGAATATTCTTCAGGCAGAAAGAAAATAATCTCAGAAGATTCAAGATTCAGGAAGGATGGGAGAACAATATCTGTTAATTAAATTCATATATCTAAATGACAATTGAATGAGTAATGTAATAATGTTATCCGTGGCCTAGGACTTCAATAAAGTGTTAAGATACACCACAAAATAATATAAAGCATAATATGTGTCAATGGATATGTAGCAGTTGGATATCATTATGAATTCCAAAAATAGATATTGGATTATGCTTGTATACTGGTCTGTTAAACAGGGCATGATTAAGTTAAGGGAAGGGCATGTACTGGGGCACAGTTGGTAGGGCATTGAGTCCCACCCATTGGTGGCTGGTGTCCCAAACATAAAAAAACATGGAAAAGGACAGAGCTGGAGTAGTTTTTCATGTTGGAGTTCTGATGTGCAAGGACAGAAAGCCCCGCAAAAAGAGACAAGCCATTCACTTGACAGTTCACAGCTGGCCTTCTGGAAAGAGACAAAGCTTAGAGTGCCTCATAGTTTACAGGTGACATTGTGGAGGAAACCGAAGAGCAGAGCCTAGAGAGGAACACAGCCCTGGGAATAGAGGAACCCAGGAAGCCTGAACAATGGCAAATGTTGAAGCTGTCTTGCTCCAAGATGAGTTAACAGACTTTGGTGAAGGAAGAAACTTATGCTTTTTGGCCTGGTAACTGTAAGGTTCTACCCCAAATAAATACCCTTTATAAACACCAACAGACTTCTGGTATTTTGCATCAGCACTCCTATGGCTGACTAACACAAGATATAAAATGTTTTAAAATACATTTATAGCAAGTCAATAACAAATAATAAGTGCAGATTTGGAAAGGCAAGCTAAAGTGTTAGAATTTCCCCACTAAATTTTAAGGAATATAAAATACTGCATCTCATCTGAATAAATAGAAAAAAAAAAGTTGAACAAAAATGGTCTCAAACAAAGTATTCAGGACTTCCTTGGTTGCCATTTTGGCTTTTATTCTGGGCCACATTTCTTGTGCATCTTTTGAAGCAGAACTTTTCTTATCCTTCAGAAGCCTGAAGATCCAGGGTTGACTTATGGGGTATTGTTTTGTCCCCATTAAAAATCAAGTGCTTTATCTCTTCTGCATTTCCAGTTATGAAGTCCGCAATCTGGATGTGATACTCATTTGAAGCAAGAACAGCCGTGAATGATAGAACAAATAAAAAGGAGATGTTGTGCTTCCCAAATTGTACACTTAGATGATTGATATTGGATCTTTCCTCTTTTCTAATGAATGCATTCAATGTTATAAATATCTTTCTGAGCACTGCTTCTGCTGCACCTCACAAACTCTGAAGAATCATAGAACTTTAAGAAACAGAAAGAACCACATAACAAAAGTCTTGTGAGTGAAGCTATATTCACATCCACAATAGTACAGTCTTAGGATGTAGGCAGAGAATATAAGATTCTGATGTGGATTCAAGTTTAACAGCCACTGAACTACAGAGGCCTGCTTTCTACTTCCTTCAAATTTTCCTTATTATTTTAAATTAGAAATCAACCTTTCATAATTAGATGATATGCTTCTATTCTTAAGTATTTTAAGAATTTAGAAAATTTATTTATATTCTTAAGTTGCACTCCAATAATTTTGTCAAATGTGATAGTGTTTGGGATGGGTGATACTAGAGAATTCATGTATTTACAAACAGAAATGTGTACCCAAAACTATGTGCCAATGCAGATAATTCTGACGAAGGAGGAATGGGGTTTGAGGCTAGAGAAGGAGTTTTGCTGTTTGTAATAACAGACACAAATTATTTTTATACTCTTTGCAAGGATAATTTAGTTATAATTTAAAAGAAATTATGAAAATAGTATACAATGAAATCATATAAAGTGGTTGATTTGAAGATATTGTTTTGTATCTGCAACATTATGTGGGGGGGCACTACCCCTCACCATTTGAAAATACAGTCTCCCATAAAGGAAAAGTACTCACTCTCCTCGAACCCCTGCCCAGCTGCCAGGACGTCTGGACGCCTGCCTCAGCAAGGGTGAGCATGGAGATGAAGAACATGGATCTGACTGTGTGAAATCCACCCTGATCCCTACATGTGTCTTGTTAGAAGGCTGTTAGCACCACAGGAGAAAACAGACTTCCTATTTCTTACTCCCCAGTGAAGAAAGGCTGGAGTAAGTCACAAACCTAACTGAGGCTGTGAGTCCTGAGCAGTGCTGTCTCCCTGTCCTCCTCTGCCAATCAGAACCTATGATGATGGTTTTCAAATGCTACAAAAATGCGAAACATTATTTTTTAAATGGTAATTTTTT
>JAKSZT010007426.1:88794-136850 GCA_026826555.1 Tolypeutes matacus | reverse complement strand
AAAAATATTCCCTGTTCATCGATAGGAAGAATAAACATCCTCAAGATGTCTATCCTACCCAAACAACTCTACAAGTTTAATGCAATCCCAATGAAATTCAACACTATATTTTTCAAGGAGATGGAAAAATTACCACAAAATATATTTGTAAAGGTAAGAGGCCCCAAATAGCCAAAGACATATTGTAAAAGAAAAATGATGTTGGACGTATTACGTTAGTAGACTTGAAAACATATTACAAAGCTACAGTGGTCAAAAGTGCAGGGTATTGGCACAAGGATATATCTACTGACCAATGGAATCGAATTTAGAGTTCTGAGATAGATCCTCGCATATACAGTCATCTGATGTTCGACAAGGCTACCAAGCCCACTCAGTTGGGAGAGAATGGCCTCCTTAACAAATGGTGCTTGGAGAACTGGATATCCATATCCAAAAGAATGAGAAAAGATTACCATCTCACACCTTATACAAAAATAAACTCAAGATGGATCAAAGATCTAAATATAAGAGCAAAACCCTAAAGACCATGGAAGATAATGTAGGAAAGCATCTACAGGACCTTGTAATAGGAAATGGATTCATGAACTTCAGAGCCAAAGCATGAGCAGCAAGAGAAAAAAATAGATAAGTGGGATCTCCTCAAAATTAAAGGTTCTGCACATCAAAGGAGGTTATTAAGAAAATAGAAATGCAGCCTTCCAAATGGGAGAAAATATTTGGCAACCATATATCTGATAAGAGCCTAATATCCTGCATATATAAAGAAATCCTATATCTTGCAAATAAAAAGACAACAAACCCATTTAAAAAATGGGTAAGTGACCTGAAAAGACACTTGCCCAAGGAAGAAATACCAAGGGCTAAAAAGCACATGAAAAAAATGCTCGACACCAATTGTTATCAGGGAAATGCAAATCAAAACTGCAATGTGATACCATTAACACCCATCAGAATGGCAGATATAAAAAACAGCAGACTCTAAATGTTGGAGAGGATGTGCAGGAATAGGAACCCTCATCCACTGCTAGTGAGATTGTGAAATGATCCAGGCACTGTGGAGTACAGTTTGGTGGTTCCTCAGGAATCTAACAATAGTTCTTCCCTATGATCCAGCAATTCCACTGCTGGGTAAATACCCGGAAGAACTGAATGCAAAGGCACGAACAGATATATGCACACCAATGTTCACAGTGGCATTGTTCACCATTGTCAAAAGTTGGATTCAGCCCCGGTGCCCCTCAACAGATGAATGGATAAGCAAAACGTGGTACATATATACAATGGAATATTATCAGCTGTTAGAAGGAATAAAATGCTAACAACATGGAATAACGTGGATGAATCCTGAAGACATTAAGTTGAGTGAAGCAAGCCAATCATTGAAGGAGGGACAATATATGAACTCACTGATTTGAACTTAGGAAAGTGTCTGAGAACCAGTGTCTGAAAGATAGGTTAACAAGGGACAGAAAGAGAAGAGTAGGCTGCGAGCCATCACCGATATGGACATAATCAAGGGTAAAGGGATACAGTATAGTTTCACACTGAAGGATAGGACAGATGGGTAGTGATATTACTGGGTTTAGTGCCACAGGGTTGACAGGTGATTAGATTAGGAAGGGCAGGTTGAAATACCCAGGGCATGTAACTATGAATCTTGTCATTCCATGAGTCAAGACAGGGGAGTGTCATATGACCCAGGGGGTGGGGGGGAATGAATGGTTAAGGTAAAATGGGGTATTTCATCATCATGGGAAAGGTTTTTCATTACCTTATAGTAATGGACAAAGGACATGGTAGATATCATAAAAATAATTCAACTGTACTGTCTAAAATGTAATCTATGTTTTAAACCATTAACAATGTTTAGTTGCTATATTTTACTATCTGTATAACAGTTATAACAATGCTAACATCCATTTTTTTTATTGTGGGTAAAAATAAAAAATTTCACAATACATACCAACATTTACAAAATGATATATATTTGCATTTATGTGCATTTGCTTACAAAAATGTTATTTATGTATATATATAAATATATATATATATTTTTTCCTGCTTACAAGATACTCTTTATTTTTTTATTTTTTTTCATATTATTTATTTATTTATTTATTTATTTATTTATTTATTTTTATTATGGGTAAAAATCAAAATTCTCACAATACATACAAACATTTGCAAAATGATATATAAATATATATGCATATATATGTATTTGCTTACAAAAATGTTATATATATATATATATATATATATATATATATATACATATATTTTAAGAGGTGCTTAGATTACCCAAAATATTACATGGAACCCACTGGGATTCCCATGTTGCCCACCTCCCAACACCTCCCACCACACCCCACACAAACATCTCTACGGTGTGAACTGTGGTCTAACATCCATTTTTTAAAAAGATTTAAATATTGGTTGGGGAAGAGGTTAGGGAGTTTGGGTATGTGGGAGTCTCTAGTATTCCGTGTGTGATTTTGCTGTCACCTACAACATCTTTGAAAATTAAATGAAAATTTGGAAGACACTGGGGAATGAGAGGGGGAGGGTGTCACGGTACACTAGACATCCGATAATAAACTGATAATGAAAAAAGGAATAATTTTTTTTTAAAAAGGAATTTTATTTTCATTTTTTCGAATGTCCCAATACACTAATTATATTTTATTTTTAATTTCATTTTTTTCCTCTGAGTTTCCTTGTATTTATCCCTTGCATTTAAGCTTATCATTATTATGTGTTTATCCTATTAATTGTATTTGATTATTATATGGGATCCATGTTCAAGAAAGGTTTAGATCACAAAAGGGTTACAATGGAGGCTGCAGAGGATCATTGTTGGGGGGTATCTGGGATGGGGGGTTCATGCGAATAAGCTCATCTGAATATACATGAAAGATATATGAAATTGTTCAAAAGATCAAGAGATGGGGCACGGTGGGTAGACAATCACTCAATATATGAGGGAATCTGATTTCCCAGCCTGGAGAGATCTGCCACATTCTCCAAGGGGGCAGCAACAGTCCCCTAGTGCAGGAGCATTGTCTCGCAAAAGAGGATGGGCCACTGATGGGTTCTTGTTATTGATGACTAGCCTTATGAGGCTTTGCTCTTGTAATTGGGTCTTAGCCTACTGTTATGGGGTACCTAAGGGTAGCCACCTGAGAGGCTCCTTTTTGCTCAAATATGGCCTCTGTAAGCCTAACTTAGGATAGAAATGCATTACCTTCCCCCAACATGGGACATGTCTCTCAGGGATGCACTTATCAGGCAATGACGGATTAATACCAAGTGCAAACTGACAACATGATTGGAAAAAGACCTTGAATAAAGGGGGAAAATTTAAAGAGAAATGAGTTCAGGTGGCTAAGAGATTTCAAAGAGAGTCGGGAGGTCATCCCAGAGGTAACACTTTTGCAAAACTCAGTAGGATCTCTTAGAATACCAAAGTGGATATCACCCCACCAGAGGGGTTCCTGAGGGCTCTGAAGACACCCAGGTCTTTTATAAGTGAGGATAGCCACAGAGATTGATGCCTTATTAGTGGGCTCTGTTTTGGACTATGTGCTCCTGAGTGTGACAGAGTTGGAGTCAAATAATTCCTCCTGGCATATGGTCCATCAGTCCCTTCTATTCAAACCTCTTTGTGATGCTGGAGTTTTTAGGTGTACTTCCAGAGACTGTAACCTCTGGCCTACCTATGTGCCCAGTTTACGTGGAATTTCAGTGGAGCTGCAACTCCTACCCTACAGCTTGATGGATTCATCCAAGTCACCTACTGAGTAGACGACGATTGGCAATGGCCATCCCAGCGAATGGAGAGGGCCTGCAGCTGCAGGCAGGATAATCACACCCACTGTATCCATGGGATATAAGCCCTCTCTCACTTGGAGGTGGAGTGAACATCACCATCCAAGTCCCCACATGTTTGGTGGAAGAGATATGGACTAGAGTGGACTTATTGATATTCTGTTGTAGACATAATTTATTCATATTGTTATTCAAATTATAACAGTGAGGTGGAACCAGTGGCCACTGGACACATTTGGGGCAGGGAGTAGAAGGGCAGTTGAAATACAGGGTTTTTTTTTTTGGAAGTTGGGGTTTGTTCTGAGTGGCATTGCAGTGACAGAAGTAGGCCACTTTACTTCAGCATATACCATGCAGAACTGTGTGGTAGAGAGTGTGGTCCACGATGTGAACTGTGGCCTATGCTTGGTAGCAAGGCCCCAGGATGTGTATACCCATTGAGGGTGATGTGCCACACTGGTGAAGGATGTCTGTTTGGGATGTTGTTGGATGTAAGGGAGGTGGGGAATATGGGAATCCCTGTAATTTCTGTGTAATATTTAGGTAATCTAAGCACATTTAAAAACTATATATGTAAAGAAAAAGCATTTATGTAAGCTAATGCACATCTATGTGTATACATTTATATATAATTTTGTAAATATTAGTATGTATTGTGTAAATTTTTATTATTACCCACAATAAAAAAAAGAAGAAAAAAGAAAGAAAATGCAATAATGGCAGTTTTTTTTTAAATGGTAATTTTTAAAATGCTTACCCAGAATGTAATGGATTGAAGAATTATTGAAAACAACCAGGATAATTTGAAATAATTGGAATGCCCATCTTTACATAAAATAAGAGAAATCTCGAGTTCTGATGCATGAATCAGTGGTAACAAATTGAACACACATGAGTGTGGAAGAAGGTCTGGGAGGAGTAGATCTCAGAACAAACTGCAAGTGCACTTTTCCTAGAGGAGTAAGACACCCTGAATTGCACAGTCACAGCTGCTTCCTTAAAAGATTGGCAACACATTGCACAGATTGGAAGTGGAGATTCTTTGGAGATCCACATTCATTATATTCACAGGTTTTCTCTCCAATATGAATGTTGTAATGTTTAATGAGATACTGCCTCTGGTTGAAGGCTATTCCACATTCCTTACATATATAGGATTTCCCTCCACTATGAATTTTCTCATGGTCAGTGAGATTTGATTTGCTAATTAAGGCTTTCCTACATTCCTTACGTATACATGGTTTCTCTCCAGTTTGTCTTCTCTGGTGTGTAATGAGGATTGATTTCTGAATGAAAACTTTCCCACGTCCATCACATTCCTAGGCTTTCTCTCCTGTATGTATTCTCAGTTGGTTAATGAGGTTTTCCTCCTGGTTGAAGGCTTTTCCACATTTATTGCATATATTGGGTTTTTCTCCAGAATGAATGCACTGATGTTTAAGGAAATATTACTATTGGCTGAAGGGTTTCCTGCATTGATTACATTTATTTTGTTTCTGTACACTATGAGTGTTTACACGCTCTGACATATGATTTGTTCCTTAAGGCTTTTTCACATGCCTTAAAATTATAGGGTTTCTTTGCCATAGGAAATCTCTTGTATATGAAATTTGACATTTAAATTAAAGCTTTCCCACATATATATGATTTCTCTTCAGTAAGAAGTTTCTGATGAATAAATAGTGTTTCTGTCAGGTTGAAAAATTTCCCTCATGTATGACATTTCTATGGTTATTGCCCTGTATGGCTTTTAAAATGAGAAATAAAAAATAACTGTAAAGTGCAGACTACATTCAGGAAACTCATATGGTTTCTCTCTATTTTGAATTTTCTCATATTCCAATAGGTTTTGTTTCAGATGGATGCAGTCATTACCATAACAACTAAGGTATGAATATTTCATGCTCAATGAGATTTAATGCCTGGCTGAAGGATTTCCAATATTCCTTACATACACAGGGTTTTAACCTGCATGTTTCTATGATGGGACTTTAGCTTTCCCAAATTCATGAAATCCCAATTATTTCCTCTGCAAGATTAATTCCCATGTATCTCATGGGTTGAGTTCCCAAGAAAACTTCACATTCATTACACCTAAAGGGGAGGACTACCATGTGGGGCAAACTGGCAAAATTCATCATCTTCATTCTTTTTCCTTACATAGATTCCCTCATGCTTAGGTAATCATGATGCAAATTCCTTCAAAGTGAAGTTTTAATCATAGACGTCTTATTTTGAGGAAACAATGCTTGCCATCAGAGAACATATTTTCCCAACTTTCATTCATTCTCTGCCTTCATCTTAAGACTACTGTTGTGGAAGATGATATAGATTCAATCACAAACCTTTTGTTAGGTGGTTCTTTCTGCTTCCCTAATGTCCTTTGCTTCTTCATAGTTTGTGAGTTGCAGCAAAATCAGTGCTTACAGGGAAATTTAAAGCATTGAATGCATTCATTAGAAAACAGGAATGATCCAATATCAATCATCTAAGTATCAAATTTTGGAAGTGCAACAATATCGCCTTTTTAAAAATTCTATCATTCATGGCTCGTCTTGCCTCAAATGATCATCACATCCAGTTTGGTGACTTCATAACTTGGAAATGTGGCAGTGATATAGCACTTGATTTGTGATGGGGACAAACCACCCCATAAATCAACCGTGGTTCCTTCATTCTTCTGAAGGATAAGAAAGGTGCAGCTTCCAAAGATGCACGAGTAAGGTGGCCCCAGAACAAAGGCCAAAATGGCAAACCAGGAAATCCTGAACACTTTGCTTGGACTGACTATTTTTGCTCAATTTTTTTTCTATTTATTTGGATGAGATGCACTATTTAATATTCTTTAAAGTTTACTGAGGTAAATATAACACTTCTGCTTGCCTTAAAAAATCTGCACTTATTATTTGTTATTGATTTGCCAAATGTATTTTTAAACATTTTATATCTTGTATTATTCAGCCAAAGGGGTGCTGATGCAAAATACCATAAATCTGTTGGACTTTATAAAGGTTTTTTGGGGGAGAAGAAGGTTACAGTTATCAGGCTAGAAAGCATAAATTTCTTCCTTGACCAAAGTCTGTAACTCTGCCTTGGAGCAAGACAGCTGCCAATATTGGCCAGGGTTCAGGCTTCTTCGGTTCCCCTCTTCTCATGGCTAAGTTCATCTATGGGCTCATCTCCTCTGTTTACTCCAAAAGGTCAGCTGTAGACTTTGGGTCTCTCTAAGCTTTGCCTCTCTCCACAAGGCCAGCTATGAACAGTCAGGTGAATTGCTTGTGTCTTTACCCCGGGGCCTTCCATTGTTGCTCATCTGAACCCCAACCTCAAAAACTACTCTAAGTCTGCCCTTTACCCTGTCTTTTTATGTATGAGAACCCAACCACCAAGGGTTGGGGCTCAAAGCACTACCGACTCTGGCCCAGTCAACTCCCTTATCATAACTTAATCATGCCCAGATTAACAGACAAGTTTACAAGTATATTCCAATATCTATTTTTGGAATTCATAATGATATCAAACTGCTACATATTCATTTCCCCATCTTATGCTATATATTATTTTATGGTGCATTTGAACACTTTATTGATGTCCTAGGATGTGGATATCATTATTACTTTATCCATTCAATGGTAATTCATATATATTAATTTACTTAACAGATATTGTTCTTCAGTCCATCCTGAATCTTGAACCTCCTGAGATCATTTTCTTTCTGTGTGAAGAATATTATTTTACATTTCTTTTAAAGTAAGTTGCTGCCAAAAACTTTATTAGTTTTTGCTCATCTGTAAAAATATTTATTTCAATTCTTCCTGAAGGATTGAAATGAATTAAATCTCAAGACCCTATGACTCCACTGCATTTGAGAGCTCCCTAAGGGATGAATTTCTCCATTCTCTTCTAAATGTAAACAGTTTTTTGGAGAAGAAAATAGGGGCTTTCCATTTTACTGCCTGCTTCCTGCCCCCCACCCCCCAGGCCAAATCTGTGCGCTCTGGCTCTGAGGATGGGAATAATGGAACACCTCTCGGAGTTTCACACATGATTTTGGAGTTAAGATTTGGGGGAGAAAGCACAGTATATTGATTTCTTCTTTGGACCATTCTTGGGAGCAGTTGAAAAGGAAACAAGACCACACGAATTCTCCCCAGCAGGAACACTAAGCTTATAAAATATTTGTGGTCATTAAACTCCCAGACACCCATCCAGGCCTAATGGGGGCCTGGTGGGAGTAATGGGGGAATGGTGCCATTCATCCTGGGGTAAGGTCAATCACTTCCCCTCCCTATGCTGAGATGATAACAGAAAATATCTGCTTCTGTAACTCTGCTTGATTGCTTTTCCAGAAACCTATATAGAAATGTATCTGTTTAAACCTATCTATCCTGTCTCTTGGCAATCATGGGAAAGTTTGGTGCATGTGGGAATAAAGTCTATAAAGGCTGCAGCCTCCAGATTTTAGGCACAACTCTTACTAAAAAGCACACCACGGCCATTAAAAAGGTTCCATTACCTTTTTCTCCTGGGAGTTGTTATTTATATGAAGTAACAACTTCATTCTGGTGGCCCCAGTGAGAAAGACCAGAGCCAGCCAAACCGAGGCCTTCAGTGGGAAGGCTTCTGAGGAAGGGTCCTCAGCCCCGGTAAGACCTCAGTCTGGCCAGAAACTACGCAGGTGATTATTAAACCAACCTAAGGAACCACCAGTTCTGTTCTCTTTTGGTAAGTCTGGATCCAGGGGAGGCCGTTGTTCTGCCAGATGCGCCTCTACTCCCATGGCCTGGCCAACGGGATAGACGTCACCCGGGACCTCAGAATAGGCTCAAGTTTCGTGTGTCTGTGTGTGGAGCTGTCTGTCTGTCTGTAAAGTTTTTGCTCACTTTCTGTTCTGTGTTACTTTTGATTGTTACTGTGGGTCAATCCTCCTCTTGTCCTACCACACCCCTTGCCTGTTTTCTAAAGAACTTTCAGGAATTCAAGAAGGCAGTGGCTGGATATGCAGCCAAGGACAACCCAGGGTCTCTACAAACCCCCTGCAAGTTGGAGTGGCCCATCTTTGGTGTGGGCTGGCCATCTGAATGAACGACAGACCTCCCAAAAGTCTACAACGTCTGGAGGGTCATCTATGTCAAACCTGGTTACCCGAAACAGATTCCTTACAATGATATGTGGATAGATCTTCTTACAGACACTCCCAAGAAACTAAATTTTGCCTTGCAGGACAAAGGTGCCCAGCTCAGCCAGAGCCCCAAATACCATTGAAAGCTCCCATTAAGAACCCCAGTCTTTCGGTCCTGCAAGATGCCCCTGATGAACCACCCCCTCACCTACCTAACCACCAATCTACCTCACATCCCCCTCCATCTGGCCCCATCCATCCACTCCTCTGCCTCTCCCTCTAAACCAATCATCTACAGACAGCCTATACCCTCCACTCCCCACATCCACTGATACCTCTCTAACCAGCCCTTCTCCTATGTGAAGGGGCACCCAGTATCAGGCTTCTACATATCCCTGCAACTTGCCTAAATCAGGCCCCTTACTGCCCCCACACCAAGCCCGTCTAAGCCTGTGTGATGAAGGTCTCCTGTTCATGGTATATGCCCCCTTTTCATCTACAGACCTGTATAACTAGAAAAATCAAAATCTTCCATTCTCAAAGAAAAAACCCATGGCTCAATTTCTCTCCTAGAAATTAACTTTTTCACCCATAATCCCAACTGTGATGACTGCCAGAAGTGTTAAAGGTCCTATTCACTTTGGAGGAGAGAGATCATATCCAGAGCGAGGCCAACCCACTACTAACACTACCCAAATAGAAACTGTGTTTCCCTCTACCAGACCAGACTGGAATTACAATCAGGATCAAGGTAAGGAGACTCTCAAATGGTTTCATGAGACTTTCCTACGTGGCCTTCGAGCTGCTGCCAGAAAGCCAATGAATCTAAGGTGAGTGAAACCACCCCAGGCCAGAATGAGTCACCCTCTGCCTTTTTAGAGCGTCTAATAGAGGCCTATAGAAATTACATCCCTATAAACCTTGAGGAACCTGAAAATCATAGGGCTATAAATATAGCATTTGTATTGCACACTGCTTCTGATATACAAAAGAAAATGCAAAGGCTAGAGGGGTTTGAATGGAAGCTATTATCTGAACTGATGGAGGTGGCACAGAAAGTGTATAACAATAGGGAGGATGGTGATATTCTAAAAATGAAGAAGGTGGTAAATGTCCTGCTGAGCACAATGGCGTCAGAGTACACTAGGGCCTCATCCTCCCGTGGATTCTCTGGGAACAAGAGAAAGCCAAGGCAAGGTAGACCAGGACTGCAAAAGGAACAGTGCACTTAATGCAAAGAAAAGGGCACTGGAAAAATGAATGTCCCTGATGCCAGGCAGACCCCAACCCAGCCCTGCAGTTGCTAGATTGATGGGGCCAGGATTTGCCAGACCCCCAGGAGCCCATGCTGAAACTAACAGTTGGGGGCAGCCCTGTTAACTTCCTGGTTGATACGGCGGCTACATACTCTGCCCTAAATTTGGACACTGGTCCCTTTAAAGCAGAAAATACTCTGGTTCAAGGGGCCACTAGGAAGATACACTGTTATCCCTGGACCACCACTGGGACCATTAGTCTTGGATCTGGGACTGTCACCCACTCTTTCCTTGTTATGCCCAACTGTCCCTACCCATGGTGGGAGGAGACTTGCTACAAAAATTGAAAGCCACCATCTCCTTCAGGGATGGCGAGATGAAACTAAAGTTCAGCACTCAGCCCAGATGCTCCTAGTAACCTGCCCTATGTCAGAACAATATCTCCTAACAGGCCTCGAGACACCACAAGCAGCTAATCAGTTGCTGCAAGAGTTCCAGCACCTGGTTCTGGAAGTCTGGGCCAAAACAAACCCCCCAGGCTGGCTCAGCATCAGGCCCCTATGGTAGTGAAAGTACTCAGCACATCTCTCCCCATCCGGGTATGGCAGTATGCAATCAGCCACAAATCCATGACTGGAAAAGAAAAACACATCAACCATCTACTCAATGCAGGTATTCTTGTTCCTTGCCAGTCCCCTGGAACACCCCCTTAGTTCTTGTGCAAAAGCTGGGGAACACAGATTATCAGATGGTACAGGATCTTAGAGAAGTAAATAAGAGGGTTCAAACAATGCACCCTGCCATCCCTAACACATACACACTTCTACGCCAACTCCCTCTGGAACAGATAACCTACACTGTCCTGGAATTAAAAATGCATTCTTTTCTATACCTGTGGCACCAGTTACCCAGCCTATTTTTGCCTTTGAAGACCCTCGGCCCAGGGGATATGGGCAGCTGACATGGGCCAGGTTTCCCCAAGGATTCAAAAACAATCTCACCTTGTTTGGAGAGGCTCTGGGGCAAGATTTGTATCCCTTCAGAGAGCAGCATCCTGGTGTTACCCTACTTCAGTACGTAGATGTCCTCCTTCTAGCCGCATTGGACCCAGACTCTTGCAAAGTGGCAACTCTCAGCTTACTCAAAGCCTTAGCAGAAATGCGATATCATGTATCTGCCAAAAAGTCTCAGCTCGGCTCCCACACTGTAACATATCTTGGATACATCTTAGAAAAAGGGGAGGGGTGAATTTCACATACAGGATACAAGCTGTATTGGGCATCCCTGAGCCAATCTCAAAACGACAACGGATGTAGGCCATTTTAAATCAGCACACACCACTCAGAACTGTGTGGGAGAGAGTGTGGTCTACGGTGTGAACTGTGGTCTATGGTTGATGGCAAGGCCTCAGGATGTGTAAGTCCATTGAGTGTGGTGGGACACACTTGAGGGAGATGTTTGTGTGGGATGTGGTGGGAGGTGTGGGAGGTGGGCTACATGGGAATCCCAGTGGGTCCCGTTTAATAATTTGGGTATCTAAGCACCTCTTAAAATATATTTATATATATACATAAATGACATCTTTGTAAGCAAATGCACATATATGCATATATATTTATATATCATTTTGTAAATGTTGGTATGTATTGTGAAAATTTTGATTTTTACCCACAATAAAAAAAGTGAAGCAGAAAAAAAAATGACACATATGTGAATTTCTTGGCATGTTGGGATATTGCAGACTGTGGATCCCCAGATTTGCAGAAATTGCTAAGCCCTATTATGCCACAACAGTGGGTAAGGGAAGTGACTTGTTGTAGACCAACAAGCAGCAGGAAGCTTTTACATGCCTGAAGACAGCTCTGGTGAGTGCCCCCACCCTTGGGTTACCTGACTTGTCCAAACCCTTTCATATATTCATTGATGAATGTCACAGGGTTGGCATAGGAGACTTAACCCAGTCCATTGGACCTTGGCACCGACCAGCAGCGTACCTCTAATAAAAACTGGACTATGTAGCTGCCAGATGGTCCAGCTCTCTAAGAGCCATCATGGCCACTGCATTTTTAGTTAAGGAAGTCTCTAAGTTAACCTTTGACCAAAATCTGGTGGTAACGACCCCACATTCAGTAGAAGCCCTCCTCTACAGTCTTCCAGACTGCTGGATATCTAATGCCAGAATCACGCAATATCAAGTGTTATTGTTGAACCCACACTGTGTGGTATTCACAAAAATGGAGGCATTAAATCTGGCCACCCTGCTCCCTTACTCTAGTGCCCCCCAGTGGCCCACAACTGCTTACACTTGCTGAAAACCATGATGATGCTATGCCCAGACCTCACTGACGTGCCTTTGCAGGAGGCTTCCCATAACCTCTACATAGATGGCAGCAGTTTTGTTAAGGATGGAATCCATTATATGGGAGCAGCTCTAGTAAAGACACTCAAAACTATCTGGGCTCAATCTTTAAGCCATGGCACTTCTGCCCAATGGGCCAAATTAATGGCCCTTACTCAGGCTTTAAGATGGGCAAAAGTCCAAACTGTCAATCTTTACATGAACAGTCACTATGCCTTTGATACAGCCCATGTACACAGTGCAATGTACCAGACGAGGATTCCTAACATCTGGAGGAAGAGATTAAAAATGGTGCTGAACTCCTGGCATTATTAGAAGCCATTTGGTTCCCTGATCAAGTAGCCATTGTTCATTGCAAGGGACACCAGAAGGGAAAGTCCCTGCAGGCTGAAGGCAACTGACTAGCAGACAAAGTCACGTGAGCCATAGCCTTCCTACCACTCACCCCTGTACAAATATTCTCGACAGTCCCTAGCCAGGAAATCCTGATACTATGCTACTATGCAGAAGATGTCAAGCAGGTGGAGGTCTAGGAGCTAAAATTTCCCCAGAAGGTGGGTTAGTCCTGCCCAATGGCAGGACATATCTACCTGAAGCAGTGGGAAGGAAATTAGTCAAAAGGCTGCATGATACCACGTATATGGGTGGCACTAAATGAATGGAACTAATAAAAAGAGACTTTTATTTCCCTGGTTTGTCTAAAATCAGCAAAAGCATCACATCAAGATGCGAAGTCTGTGCCAGAGTAAATCAAAGAGGAGGTGCCCAAGCTCCAGTGGGAACTAGGCTCCAAGTGATTGGACCACGGGAACACTGGGAGATAGATTTTACTGAAATAAATTTGGGAAAATAAGGGTGTAAGTATCTCCTGGTGCTGGTAGATACATTTTTGGGATGGGTGCAATGCTACCCGACTAAAAATGAAAAGCTACAGTAGTAGATAAGAAGGTTATAGCAGAAATCATTCCAAGAATTAGGCTACTTCTTAGAATAGGGTCAGATAACATTTCAAGATATTTTATATCCTGCATTAAACAGCCAAAGGTATGCTAATACAAAATACCAGAAATCTCTGGGTCTTTATAAAGGGTATTTATTTGGGGTAGAAGCTTACAGTTACCAGGCCATAAAGCATAAGTTTCTTCCTTCAACAAAGTCAGTTACCCCATCTTGGAGCAAGACAGCTGTCGACATTTGCAAGGGTTCAGGCTTCTTGGATTCCTCTCTTTGCAGGACTGCATTTCTCTCTAGACTCAGCTCCTCTGTTTCCTCCACAAGATCAACTATAGACTATGAGGTTCTCTAAGCTTTGCCACTCACCACAAGGCCATCTGTGAACTGTCAGGTGAATGACTTTTCTCTTTTCCCTGGGGCCTTCTGTCCTTGCTCATTAGAACTCCAACATCAAAACTACTCCAGTTCTGTCCTTTGCCATGTCTTTTTATGTTTGAGACCCCACCCACCAAGGGGAGGGGCTCAACTCTCTACTGACTGTGGCCCAGTCAAATCCCTTATAATAACTTAATCAAGCCCAGTTTAACAAACCAGTATACAAGCATAATTCAAAATCTATTTTTGGAATTCATAATGATATCAAACTGCTACATATCCATTTACCCATCTTATGCTACATATTAATTTATGGTGTATTTTAACACTTAATTGATGTCCTAGGCCACAGATATCATTATTAATTTATCCATTCAATAGTCTTTTAGATATATGAATATAATTAGCAGATATTGTTCTTCAATCCATCCTGAAACTTGAAACTTGAGATTATTTTCTTTCTGCCTGAAGAATATTCTTTTACTTTTCTTTTAAAGTGAGTTGCTCCTAGCAAACTTATTAGTTTTTGGTTGTTGTTGATGTGTTTATTTTTTTTTTGAAACTTTATTTGTACATTTAATAATTGAAAATATAAACCATTAAAAACTAAAAAGTAAACACAGATGAATAAATATATACATTTCTCAAGTAAATGTAATGGCTACATACATATATATTTTGGATCAAACAAGATGTTACACAATATATTTGGTTCATAGTAATGCATTCATACAATATTTGTCCTTTCGTGTCTGGCTTGCTTCACCCAACATTATGTCCTCCAGGTTTTTCCATGTTGCCATATGCTTTACACCTTCATTTCTTCTTACAGCTGCATAATATTCCATCCTGTGAATAGACCACCGTTTGTTTATCCATTCATCTGTTGATGGACACCTGGGTTGTTTCCAAATTTTGGCAATGGTGAATAATTTTGCTATGAGTATCTGTGTGCAGATGTCTGTTTGTGTCACTGCTCTCAGTTCTTCTGGGTATATACCCAGTAGTGGTATGGCAGGGTCACATGGCAAGTCTATATTCAACTTCTTTGGGAACTTCCAAACAGTCCTCCAGAGTGGGTATATCATTCTGCATTCCCACCAATAGTGAAGAAGTGTTCCTAACTCTCCACATCCTCTCCAAAACTTGTAGTTCTCAGTACTTTTAATAGTGGCCATTCTGATGGATATAAAACGATATCTAATTGTAGTTTTGATGTGCATTTCCCTAATCATGAGTGATGTTGAGCATTTCCTCATGTGTTTTTTGCCATTTGTATTTCTTCTTTGGAGAAATGTCTATTCAAGTGTTTTGCCCATTTTTTAATTGGGGCATTTGTCTGTTTGTTGTTGAGTTGTAACATCTCTTCATATATCCTGGATATTAAATCCTTATGAGATATGTGATTTCCAAATATTATTTCCCATTGAGTCGGCTGCTTTTCATCTTTCTGACAAACTCCTGTGAGGTGCAAAAGTGTTTAATTTTGAGGAGGCCCCCATTATCTATTTTTTTCTTTTGTTGCATGTGCTTTGGGTGTATGGTACAAGGAACCACCACCTACTTGAACATCTTGAAGATGTTTTCTTACATTTTCTCCTAGTTGTTTATGGTCCTGACTTTTATATTTAGATCTTTGATCCATTTTGAGTTGATTCTTATATAGGGGGTGAGATAGGGGTGCTCTTTCATTCTTTTGATTATAGATATCCAGGTCTCCCAACACCATTGTTTGAAGAGACTGTTTTTTCCCATTAATGTGGGCTTGGGAGGTTTGTGAAAAACCAGTTGGCTATATAGGTGAGGGTATATTTCTGGGTTCTCAATTCTATTCCACTGATCGAAATGTCTATCTTTATGCCAGTACCATGCTGTTTTGACCACTGTAGCTTTGTAATATGTTTCAAGGTCAGGCAGTGAAATTCCTCCCACATTGCTCTTCTTTTTTAGAATGCTTTTGGCAATTCAGGTGCACTTGCCCTTCCAGATGAATTTGATAATTGTCTTCTCTAATTCTGTAAATTAAGCTGTTTAGAATTTCATTGGTATTTCATGGAATCTGTAAATCAGTTTGGGCAAGACTGACATCTTCACGATATTTATTCTTCCAGTCCATGAACAGGGAAAGTCTTTCCATTTATTTAGGTCTTTTATCATTTCTTTCAGCATTGTTTTTTAGTTTTCTGCATATAGGTCCTGTACTTCTTTGGTTGAATTAACTCATAGGTATTTGAGTCTTTTTGTTGCTATTGAAAATGGAATTTTCCTCCTGATTTCCTTGTCAGGTTGTTTAGTAATAGTGTACAAAAACATTACTGATTTTTGCGTGTTGATCTTGTATCCTGCCACTTTGCTGAACTCATTTATTAGTTCGAGTAGCTTTGTCATGTATACTTCAGGATTTTCAAAGTGCAGGATCATGTCATCTGCAAACAGTGAGAGTTTTAATTCCTCCTTTCTTATTTGGATGCCTTTAATTTTTTTGTCTTGTCCAATTGCCCTAGCTAGAACTTCTAGTACAATGTTGAATAACAATGGTGACAATGGGGATCCTTGTCGTGTTCCTGATTTTAGAGGGAATGCTTTCAACCTTTCCCCATTGAGTATGATGTTGGCTGTGGATTTTTTATATATGTCTTTTATCATATTGAGGAACTTTCCTTTTATTCCTATATTTTGAAGTATTTTTATCCAAAAGGGATGTTGGATTTTGTCGAATGACTTTTTTTGCATCTATTGAGATGATCATGTGGGTTTTTTTCTTTCAATTTGTTAATTTGGTGTATTACATTGTTTGATTTTCTTATGTGGAATCAGCCTTGCATAGGAGGAATAAATCCCACTTGGTTGTGATGTATAAGTCTTATGATATGCTGTTGGATTCTATTTGCAAGTATTTTGTTGAGAATTTTTGTGTATATGTTCATTAGAGAGATTGGCCTGTAATGTTCTTTTCTTGTGGAATCTTTCTCTGGCTTTGGTATTAGGGTGATGTTGGCTTCATAAAATTTGTTGGGTAATTTTCCCTCTTCTTCAATTTTTTGGAAGAGTATAAACAGGATTGGTGTTAATTCTTTTTGAAATGCTTGGTAGAATTCACCTGTAAGGCCATCTGGTCCTTGACTTTCCTTTGCTTGGATGTTTTTGATGATGGATTCAATCTCCTTAATTGTGATTTGTTGTTAAATTCTTGTATTTCTTGTAGCTTCAGTGCAGGTTGGCTAAGTGTTTCTATAAATTTGTCCATTTCATCTAGGTTGTCTAGTTTGTTGGCATATAGTTTTTCATAATATCCTCTTCTGATTCTTTTTATTTCTGTGAGATCATTTGTAATTTCCCCCCTTTCATTTCTGATTGTGTTTATTTGCATCTTCTCTCTTTTTTTCTTTGTTAGTCTAGCAAGGGTTTTGTAAATTTTATTGATCTTCCCAAAGAATGAGGTTTTGTTCATTTTCTCTATTGTTATTCTGTTCTCAATTTCATTTATTTTGGTCTAATCTTTTTTATTTCTTTCCTTCTGCTTGCTTTGGCATTGGTCTGCTGTTCTTTTACTAGTTTCTCTGGTTGTTCATTTAAATCTTTGAGTTTAGCTCTTTCTTGTTTTTTAATATAGGCATTTAGGGCTATAAATTTCCCTCCCCAGTCTGCCTTCGCTGTGTCCCCCATACGTATTATTCTCATTTTCATTTGTCTCGATGTATTTATTGATTTCACTTTCAATTTCTTGTTTGACCCCCCGAATATTTAGTAGTGTGTTGTTCCATCTCCACACATTTGCAAATTATTTTTTTCCTGTCAGTTATTGATTTCTAGTTTCATTCCATTATGATCTGAGAAATTGCTTTGTATTATTTCAATCTTTTTATATTTATTGAGAGCTGAATTGTGACCTCACATGTGATCTTCCTGGAGAAAGATCCATGGGCACTTGAGAAGAATGTTTAACCCACTGAATTTTGATGCAGTGTTCTGTATATATCTGTTAGGTCTAACTTGTTTATCATATTGTACAAGTTCTCTGTTTCCTTGTTGATCTTCTGTCTAGTTGTTCTATCTAATGATGTGAGAGGGGTGTTGAAGTCTCCTATGATTATTGTAGAAATGTCTCTTTCTCCCTCCAGTCTTGCCAGAGTTTGGCAAATATATTTTGGGGCCCTCTGGTTAGGTGCATAGATATTTATGACTGTTATATAGTCCTGGAGGATCATCCCTTTTATTAATATATAATATGTATCTCTTATCACATTTCTGCATTTAAAGTCTATTTTGTATGATATTAGTATAGCTAACACTGCTCTTTTCTGTTTACTATTAGCATGGAGTATCTTTTTCCAACCTTGTACTTTCAGCCAGTTGTATCCCTGGGTCTATGGTGAGTTTCTTGTAAGCAGCATATGGATGGCTCGTGTTTTTTAATCCATTCTGTCAGCCTGTATCTTGTAATTGGGGAATTTAATCCATTCACATTCAGTGATATTACTGAAAATGCACTACTTATTTCCTCCATTGTATTGTTTGGTTTTCATATGCCATCTTGTTTTTGTCTCTCTTTTTACTTTTTTGTTAGCATTTCTGCTTTTCTTTCTTCTGTACTCTCCTCCAAGATTCTCTCTCCTGTCTTTATCTTTCATGTTCTAAGGCTTCCTTTAATATTTCCTGCAAAGGTGGATTCTTTTTTCAAACTCTCTTAGTTTCTGTTTGTTTGTGAATATTTTATGCTCACCTTCATATTTTAAGGACAGTTGTGATGGATAAAGAATTCTTGGCTGGCCGTTTTTCTCTTTCAGTTTCCTAATTGTATCATACCACTGTCTTCTCACCTCCATGGTTTCTGAAGAGAAATCTGCACTAAGTCTTCCTGGACATCCTTTGTACTTGATTGTTTGCTTCTGTCTTGCTCCTCTGAGAATTTTCTCTTTATCTTTTACATTTGACCATCTGAATAGTATGTGTCTTAGCATAGGTCTATTTAGATTTATTCTCATTGGGGCATGGTTTGCTTCTTGGACATGTAAGTTAATTTCTTTTGTAAGAGTTGGGAAATTTTCAGCTATTATTTCCTCCAATACTCTTTCTGCACCCTTTCCTTTCTCTTCCCCTTCTGGAACTCCCATTACACATATGTTGTTGTGTTTTGTGTTGTCATTCAATTCTCTGATCCCCTGCTGAAATTCTTCATTCTTTTCTCTCTTCAATTTTAGCTGCTCTGTCTTTGGAATCACTTATTCTTTTTTCTATCATTTTTAGTCTGCTGTTGCATGCCTCAAATGTGTTTTTGACTTCACCTATTGTGTCTTTCTTTTCCATGAACTCAGTTACTTTTTTGTTCAGGATTTCAAATTCTTCTTTGCATTCACTCCATGTCTTCTTGATGTCATTTACCTCTAACTATATTGTCTTTCATCTCATTAATTTGATTTTGGAAATTTGCACTTATCTTACTGATTTGTTCTCTCAAATTCTGCAACTCTTCTTGGACTTTGATGTATTAGTTTTCTTGACCCATGTCTTCTATTTTCTTAGTATGACTCTTAATCATTTGCTTGGGTTTAGGCATCTGGTTCGGTTGTAATTTACTGAGATGCTCTATCTCTTTGTCTTTAATACAGATTCAGTGGCTGGAAGCTGTTAGTTTCCACAGCTCTTTTATTTTTGGCTCAACCTTGATTGTTAGGATTGTCCTACTGGTTGCTCAAAACTGGGCACTGGACTCAGTAATTGGTTGTTGTTTTATTTTCTAGGGCCTTGGGCAGAGAAGCTATAGAGACCAGGAAAATCTTCTCTAACTATTAATTTTCTTATGTGCACTTCCTTGGTCTTCCAGGAGATGGCGCTCTTTGGCAGCTCTCAATTCAATGCCTGGTCGGACTGTATTTGTTGTGAAACAGAATAGAACAATGTGGTAGCACTTCCTGTCTGGGGGCTAAGATCCTTGTAATTCAAACTTTATGAGACATTTCTCCAGTCTTCTCTCCCTTTTCCCAGCTAGGAAATATTTGCCATCCCCTCTGAATCCTCAACAATCATTCCCTGTTAGTAGCAGAGGAGATTGGGAGGTTTGTATATCTTGCAGGCTCCAAGGCAAACAATGATGCAGTCCCACCCAGCCTGGAAGGGCTCTCAGGACAGGGCAGACCAAACATGCAAGTCAAAAGCAGGGTCAGCCCTAGGCTCTCTCTCCCCTCTCCTGTGGCATCCTCGACAATTAGTCCAGGCTAGAAGAGGGGGAGTTTGTGAGGGTCGGATTTCTCCTGTCCTTACTAGGCTCCTAGGTCAAACCACTGTATGGAAGTGTCCACGGGGCTCTGCAGCCCAAATTTTTGGGTCAGAAACTGAGTCAGCCTAAGGCTGTGTCCCTCTCTCTCCCCTTTCTGGGAGGGGTAGATACCTGGAGCCCCCTTTCTGTGAAGTCACAGGCCCAGAGGCCAGAGAATTCTAAAGAGTGTGGGGGAGAGTGCCGGCAGCAGAAGGCACTGCTGGTTCCAACTCACAGTTCTTGTTCTGTCATTGCGATTTCCCTGATTTGTCCCACTCTCCTCTGGGTGGTGTGCAGACTTCACCTGCTGTCCTAAACTCTAGAACATCTATTTCAGTGTGGTGTCACCCTGTTCTCTAGCTGTTTTTCTGGAGAAGGGATTCCTGTGTCTTACTAGTCTGCCATTTTCCTAGGAGTTGTGACGTTATTAGATTTTACTCATCTGTAAAAGTATGTAGTCCAATTCTTCCTGAATGATTGAGATTAATTAAATCTCAGGCCCTCAATGATCTCCACTGCTTTTGAGAGCACCCTTAGGGTTCAATTTCTCCATTCTGTTGTAAAAATAATCAGTTCTTTAGAGAAGAAATTAGGGGCTTTCAGTTTTACAGCCTGCTTCCTACCCCAACACCACACAGGCAAAATCTGTTCACTCTGTCACTGGGGATGGGAATAATGGCACACTTCTCAAGTTACACCCCTGATTTTGGACCTAAGATTTGGAGGAGAAAGCACGGTATATTGAGTTCTTCTTGGGACCCTTCTAGGGTCCAGTGTAATGGTGGTCAGCACCCCATTTTGATCAATGATGACCACACCCAAAATACAGCCTCTGCTTCATGATTTCCCAATTCTCCCAGACTTAGGAGACCCCTCCTGATCCCTGTACCTAGGGCTAATGCCCTCATTTGTGTCTTGTGTGGACCCCTTAAATATATGTTCTTACTGACCCATTGCTGTGTGTGTAAGCCTTTTGTATGTAGCACATATTGGTTAGATCCAGATAAGGGACCTTTTGATTAGGTCATTTTTTTGTTAGATTGCTTTAGTTTAGTTAAGGGCCTCTGATTATATTTCAGGCACCAGGAAGGACCCCAATCATTGTGTTGAAGTCTTACATACAAGGAACACAAAGAGAAAGATTTCTGCCATGTTTACCCTGCCATGTGGGAGAGGGCTCCTTGATCTCCTACAGCTGTGGAGAGATGCAGAATCCCTGAGTGGCTGAGGGAGAGGCCAGAGGCTAAAGTCATGGAGCAGCTTGAACCTGAAGACATCCAGGCCAGAAGAGAAGGGAGAGGGGGTGAGCAATTGTGTCTGATGGCCCACTACTGAGCTCAGAGAGAAAGTGAGTTCAGAAGAGAAGGCAGAGGGAGACAGGCAGGCCAACATAGGGTTTCCCTCCATTATGAAATTTCTCATAGTCAGTGAGATTTAATTTGCTACTGAAGGATTTCCAGTAGTCCTTACAAATATAGGGTTTCTCTCCAGTTAGTCTTCTCTGGTGTATTAGTCAGCCAAAGGGGTGCTAATGTCATATACCAAATATGGGTTAGTCTTTATAAAGGGTATTTATTGGGGGTAGAAGTCCACAGATACCAGGCCATAAAGCATAAGATTCTTCTCACTAAAGTTCATTGCCACATGTTGGAGGAAGAGAGCTGTGGGTATTTGCCAGGGTTCAGGCTTCTTCTGTTCCTCTCTTCCCAGGCCTGCATTTCTCTCTGGGCTTAGCTCTTCTGTTTCCTCCACAAGGTCAGCTGTAGACTATCAGGCAAATGGCTGACTTTTCTTCTGGGGCCTTTTCACCAACATCAAAACTGCTTCTCAAAAAAAAACTGCATCAATGTCCTTTGCCATACCTTCTATATTTGAATCCCCCACCCACTAAAGGGTGGGCCTTAACAGCCTACTCACATGGCCCAGTCAACACCCCAATCATGCCCAGATCAACAGATTCAATTATATTTATGAAATTCATAATTATATCAAATTGCCCAATGGTTACTTCTGGTGTGTAATGAGGCTTGATTTCTGAATGCTTTCCCACATCCATCACATTCATAGGGTTTCCCTCTAGTATGTATTCTCAGATAGTTAGTGAGGTTTTCCTTCTGGTTGAAGGCTTTTCCACATTCATTCCATATAGAGGGCTTTTCTCCAGAATGAATGCTGTGATGTTTAATGAACTATTGTTTTTGGCTGAAGGATTTTCTTCATTCTTTAGATTCATTTTTTTTCTGTCCACTTTGAGTGTTTTCAGGTTCTCTGAGATATGATTTGTACCTAAAGCTTTTTCACATGCCTTACATGCATACGGTTTGTTTGCAGTAGGAAATCTCTTCTATCTGAGATTTGACAATTGAATTAAATCTTTCCCACATATATATGATTTCTCTTCAGTAAGAATTTTCTGATGAATATAGAAGTTTTCTGTCAGGTTGAAAATTTCCCCACATATATTACATTTCTATGCTTGTTCCTCTGTATGTATTTTTTACTCCTTTTAAAATTAGGAGTAACAAAATGAATGTAAAGAGCAGACAACATTCAGGACACTCTTATGGTCCCTCTCTAGTGTGAATTTTATCATATTCCATGAGGTTTTATTTCAGATGGAAGCATTCCCATGTTCATTACAATACTAACTTTTGTATGAATATTTCATGTTCTGTGAGATTTAATACCTGGCTGAATGATTTCCAATATTCCTTACATACACAGGGTTTTACTCCTGCATGGTTTATTGATGGGACTTTAGCTTTCCCAAATTCATGAAATCCCAAATGGTTTCTCTCAAGGGATCTCAGGTGTCTCATGAGGTTGAATTTCCAAGAAAACTTCACACTAATTACACTTTAAGGGGAGGACTACCATGTGGGGCAAACTGGCAAAACTCATTGTCTTCTTTCTTTTTTCTTTACATAGATTCCCTCATGCTTAGGTAAGAATGATGCAAATTCCTTCAAAGTGAAGTTACATTCATTGAAGTGTTATTTTGAGGAAACAATGTTTGCCATCAGAGAACATATTTTCCCAAGTTTCTTACATTTTCTGCCTTCATCTTATGTCTGGACTCTTGTGGAAATGGGTATATCTTCACTCACAAGCCTTTTGTCATGTGGTTCTTTCTGCTTTTTAATATTCTATGCTTCTTCATAGTTTGTGGAGTGCAGAAAAGGCAGTGCTTAGAAGGAAATTTATAGCATTGATTGCACTCATTAGAAAAGAGGACAGATCCAAGATCAGTCATCTAAGCATCCAATTTGAGATGCGTAGAAATATCTCCTTTTTATTAGTTCTATTATTAATGTCTCTTCTTGCTTCAAATGAGCATCACATCCAGCTTGGTGACTTCATAACTAGGAAATGGAGAAGTGATACAGCATTTGATTTATGATGGGGACAAACAGCACCCCATAAATCAACATTGGAACCTTCAGCCTTCTGAAGGATAAGAAAGGTGCAGCTTCCCAAAATGCACGCGTTAGTTGGCCCCAGAACAAAGGCCTCAATGGCAAACATCAAAATCCTGAATTCTTTATTTTGAACTGAATATTTTTGTTCAATTTCTTTTTCTTCTATTTATTTGGATGAGATGCAATATTAAATATTCTTTAACGTTTCCTGGGAAATTATAACACTTTTGCTTGCCTTTCCAAATCTGCACATATTATTTGTAATTGACTTCCCAAATAATGTATTTAAAACATTTTATATCCTGTATTATTCAGCAAAAGGGTTGCTGATGCAAAATGCCAGAAATCTGAGGGTCTTTATAAGGGTCTTTATTTGGGGTAGAAGCTTACACAACCAGGCAATAAAGCATAAGTTTCTTCCTTCCCCAAAGTCTATTACCCTGTCTTGGAGCAAGACAGCTGCTGAAATTTGCCAGTATTCAGGCTTCTTGGGTTCCTCTCTTTACAGGGCTGCATTTCTCTCTGGGCTCAGCTCTTCTGTTTCCTCCAGAAGGTCAGGTGTAGACTATAAGGCTCTCTAAGCTTTGCCTCTCACCACAAGTCCAGCTGTGAACTGTCAGGTGAATGGCTTGTCTCTTTTCCCTGGGGCCTTCTCTCCTTGATCATCAGAACTCCAACATGAAAAACTAATCTAGCTCAGTCCTTTGCCATGTCTTTTATGTTTGATACCCCAGCCACGAAGTGGTGGGGCACAACACCCTACTGACTGTGGCCCAGTCAATGCCCTTATCATAACAAAATCATACTCAGAATAACAGACCAGTTTACAAGCATAATCCAATATCTATTTTTGGAATTCATAACAATATCCACCTGCTACATATCCATTTACACATCTTATGCTATATATTATTTTATGGTGTATCATTATTAAATTATCCATTCAAAAGTCATTTAGATATATGTATTTAATTAACAGATATTGTTCTTCCATTGATCCTGAAACTTGAAACTTCTGAGATTATTTTCTTTCTGCCTGAAGAATATCCTTTTACATTTCGTTTAAGGTGAGTTGCTTCTAGCAAACTTTAATCATGTTTACTCAACTGTAAAAGTATTTATTTCACATTTTTTGAAGGATTGAGATTAATTATATCTCAGGCCCTCTATTATTTCCACTGCTTTTCAGAGCACACTTAGGTTATAATTTCTTCATTCGGTTGTAAATGTAATCAGTTCTTTGGAAAAGAAATAAGGGACTTTCAGTTTTACAGCATGCTTCCTGCCACTCCACACCCCTCCCCCCAGGGAAAATCTGTGTGCTCTGGCTCTGGGGATGGGAATAAAAGCACACCTCTCTAAGTTACACACCTGATTTTCAAGCTAAGATTTGGTGGAGAAAGCACAGTATATGGAATTCTTCTTGGGCTCATTCTAGGGCCTGTGCAATGGTGGTCAGCAGCCCATTTTCCTCAATGATTGCCACACCCAAAATACAGCCACTGCATCATAAGTTCCCATTTCTCCCAGACTTAAGAGACCCCTCCTGATCCCTGTTCCCTGGGTTAATGCCCTCATTTGTATCTTGTGTGGACGCTGGAATGTGTGTTCTTAGTAACCCATTGCTGTGTGTAAGGCTTTTGTATATAGGACATTTTGGTAAGATTCAGATAAGGGACCTTTTCATTCAGTCACTTTTTGTTACATTGCTTTAGTTTAGATAAGATCTCTTATTAGATTTCAAGCACCAGGATGGACCACAATCATTGTGCTGAATTCTACATACATGGAACACACATAGGAAAAGTGCTGCCATGTTTACCCTGCCATATGGGAGAGGGTTCCAGGATCTCCTAGAACTGTGGAGAGACACAGAAACCCTGAGAAGCCAAGGGAGATGCCAGAGGATGGAGTCATGGAGTAGCTTGTAGCTGAAGATATCCAGGCAAGAGGAGAAGGGGGCTGTGTGAGCAATTGTGCTGATGGCCCACTGCTGAGCTCAGGGAGAAAATGAGTTAGGAGGAGAAGGCAGAGAGAGACAAGCAGGCCCAACATTTTGTCATCGTTGGAGTCCAGGAGCATCAGACCTATGTTAAGACAGCATTTATTTTTTATTTTTTTTCTTTTATTTATTTTTTATTGTGGGTAATAAACAAAATTTTCACAATACATACCAACATTTGCAAAATGATATATAAATATATATGCATATATGTGCATTTGCTTACAATAATGTTATTTATGTATATATACAAACATACGCATTATGGGCATCCCAGAAGGAGAAGAGAAGGGAAAGGGAACGGAAAGACAGCATTTTTGATGATGCATTGATATGGACATTTTCACAGCCTCAGAACTGTAAGCTTAAAAACCCTAATAAATTCCAATAATAGACAACCTATTTCTGGTATATTGCTATGGCAATGTTTGGCAAACTCAAATATCTGGGGACACAGTGTTGGAGAGGTGCCCTCTTCACAAATGGCAGTGTTATGCTGCTGCTCAGTGAATTCACCTGTAAACTCTGGGTATCTCCAGACTAAGTGGGAATGAGTACTGGAAAGGTGGAGGGGGAATTGTCTTGGCAAGCAAGGCCTGAAAGACATGGAGCCAGGCAGGGACATCACACAGTTTAGAGATTAGGATTAAGTAATAGATGACTCAATATGATGTTCTTGCCTCAGGCAGTGGTTGGCCAGTTGGGCAGGGGCAGATAAAAGAAAGGGTCCTGGGGTCAGGGGCAGCAGAGGAGTTGGGCACAGAGAGACTTCCTGCTGCTGCTCCTTTTGCCCTTCCCTCCTACCCTTGGCCTCCAGCATTGACCCTCTGTGGAGGCTGCTCTTACTCTGCCCCTCCTGGGTCTCAGGCACAGACTCAGGTCTCCTGCTTCCAGTTCTACATTCATCTTCTCCAATCTTGGTGCAGCTAAAGAAAGTACAATGCCAAGATGAAACCTGTTGGTGTCAGGAAAGAAATGTCCAAATTCACATTACAGCATTGGCTACAGCAATAAAAACACCAGAATGAGCAAGATTAGGCCAGTGACCCTAATGAATAGTATGGGAATCTCAGAAAGTTCTGGGGCCTAGGGCTGACAAGAATAGAAGTGAGGGTGTGAGATAGTGCCATGTTTGCAGAAAACCTCAGAGTGTGCAGATACTAGATATGTCTCAGTCTAATTAAATATAAAATTTTCAACACATATTGAACAGAGTTGAAAATGATGCAGACTTCTTCAATCCAAGAAGAGCATGGAGGCATTGGATGTGAAGAAGCTGATGAACACCTGAAGAAGCTGAAATGTAACATGTGTTCACTGCAGCTCCCCCAAGCCAGAGATGTAGTTTCCTGCTTGGGAACCAAACTCTCAGAGTCCCAATGAATTCCATCATCATAGGTTCTCGATCCTCAAAGAGGAACAGAGAGAAAGTCCTGCTGAACACTCACAGTGCAGTTAGTGATGTGAGTCACTCTAGCAGGTCTTCACTGGGGAGGAAGAAGCAGGAAGTCGTCTTCTACTTTGGTGTTAACAGCCCTCTAACAGGACACGTGTAGAGAGCAGTGTGGCCGTCACACGGTCATGTCCATGCTCCTCATGCTGCATGCTCCATCTTACTGAGGGAGGCCTCCTCCATCTAGGCAGCTGCGCAGCGTGCTGAGGGTAGTGAGCACTTTTCCTTTATGAGTGACTTTATTTGGAAAGGATGAGGGGAAGTCCCCCCCCAGTAATGTTGCAGATACAAATCAATATCTTCAAATGAACCAATATGTATGATTTCATTGTGTACTATTTTCATAATTTCTTTTAAATTATAACCAAATTATCCATGCAAAGAGTAAAAAAATAATTTATATCTGTCAGGACAAACAGTCAAATTCCTTCTCTAGGCTCAATCCCCATTCTTCCTTCCTCAGAATTATCTGCATTGGCAGATTCTTTTGCATACACATTTCTGTTTGAAAATACATGCATTCTCTAGTTTCATCAATCCCACACCCCATCTCATTTGAGAAAAATATTGGAATACAACTTAAGAATATAAATAAGTTTTCTAACTTCTTAAAATACTTGAGATTAGGAGAATATCATATAATTATGAAAGGATCATTTCTGATTTAAAATAACAAAGAAAATTGGAGTTATGTACAACAGGCCAGTGTAATTCATTGGCTGTTAAACTTGAATCCTCATCAGAATGAGGTGAAGAAATTGGAAAAATATCAATGGTTGGGGTGCTTTATAAGAAAATGCTAAAATAATGGGCAGCATTATTTTAAAAATTGTAGTTTCTTAAATGCTTACCCAGAATGTAATGGATTGAAGAACCTGTGAAAACAACCAGGATAATTTGGAATAAGTGGAAAGCCCATCTTTACATAAACTAAGAGAAATATCAAGTTCTGATGCATAAGTTATTGGTAACAAATTGAACACAGATGAGTGTGGAAGAAGATGTGGGAGTAGTAGATCTCAGAACAAACTGCAAGTGCACTTTTCCAAGAGGAGAAAGACATCGTGAATTGCACAGTCGCTGCCACTTCCTTAACAGATTGGCAACAAGTTGCACAGACTGAAGGTGGAGATATTTTGGAGATTCAAATTCATTACATCCAGAGGGTTTCTCTCCAGTATGAATGTTGTAATGTTTAATGAGATACTGCCTCTGCCTGAAGGCTATTCCACATTCCTTACATATATAGTGTTTCCCTCCACTATGAATTTTTTCATGGTCAGTGAGATAAGATTTGCCACTGAAGGCTTTCCTACATTCCTTACATATATATAGGGTTTCTCTACAGTTTTCTTCTCTGGTGTATATAGAGGCTTGATTTCTGAATGAAAGCTTTCCCACATCCATCACATTCAGAGTTTTTCTCTCCAGTATATATTCTCAGATGGTTAATGAGGCTTTCCTTCTGGTTGCATATATAGGGTTTTTCTCCACATTCATTGCATATATAGGGTTTTTCTGCAGAATGAATATTATGATATTTCATGACCAATTGCTTTTGGCTGAAGGCTTTTCTGCATTCTTTACATTCATTTTGTTTCTGTCCACTGTGAGTTTTTTCATGTTCTCTGAGATATGATTTGTACCTAAAGGCTTGTTCCCATGCCTTACATGCATAGGGTTTCTTTGCACTAGGAAACCTCTCGGACCTGAGATTTGACATTTGAATTAAAGCTTTCCCATATATATCTCATTTCTCTTCAGTAAGAATTTTCTGATGAATAAAGAGATTTTCTGTTAGGTTGAAAATTTTCCCAATTGTATAACATTTCTATGCTTGTTCCCCGGTATGGTTCTTAAAATGAGGAGTAAAAACGACGGTAAAGAGCAGAAAACATTCAGGACACATATGGTTTCTCTGTAGTTTGAATTTTCTCATATTCCATGAGGTTTTATTTCAGATGGAAACATTCCCATGTTCATTACAATACTATCTAATGTATGACTATTTCATGCTCAGTGAGATTTAATGCCTGGAAGAAGGATTTCTAACATTTCTTACATGCATGAAGTTTTTCTCCTGCATGTTTCTTTCATGTGAATCTAGCTTTCCCAAATTAATGAAATCCTGAATGATTTCTCTGAAGGATTCATTCTTTAGTATCTCATGATGTTGAATTTCCAAGATAACCTCACATTCATTACACTTAAATGGCAGGAACAACATATGGGTCAAATTGGCAAATTACATTGTCTTCATTCTTTTACCTTACATAGATTACCTCATGTTTAGGTAAGCATGATGAAAATTCCTTCAAACTTAAATTACATTCATATAAGTTTTATTTTGAGGAAACAATGCTTGCAGTCAGAGAACATATTTCCCCAAATTCTTACATTCTCTGCCGTCATCTTAAGTCTGTACTGTTGTGGAAGTGGATATAGCTTCACTCACAAGCCTTTTGTTACAAACACATTTCTGTTTGTAAATACATGCATTCTCTAGTTTCATCCATTGCACACCCTATCACATATGAGAAAAATTTTGGAGTACAACTTAAGAATATGAATAAATTTTCTAACTACTTAAAATACTTGAGATTAGAAGTATATCATCTAATTATGAAAGGATCATTTCTGATTTAAAATACTAAGAAAAATTGGAGTGAATTAGAAAACAGGCTGATGTAATTTCACGTGGAGGTAGACGGTGCCTAGAATGATACAAAGAAAGTAGGTACCAGGGAAACTTCCCTCCATGTGGAATGCAGGCATGTTTATTTAGGCTGAAGCTCCTTTTAATACTAAAAATGTGATAATAAAATAGGGCGTTCTTCACTAGTTCCCAATCTTTCTTGGGAATTCAGACAATAACATCTTTGTGGTGTGTTCATTCCACTCTGCTTCCTCCTACTGATGTTTGCAGTATATAGTGTCCTTGGAGACATTTACTAATGTTTCTCTGCCAGCAAGCATGCTTTTAAAATGCTTAACCCTTTATGCTCTGGCTCTCAGCATCTTTTCCAACAATTCCCACTTTTTTGTTTTTGGTCCAGTGTGACTGTGCCTGTGTTAGGTTGCTCTCCTCTGAAGGTCTTACCCATCACTGGCCACCAGCCAAGCTCCAACCACTGGGGTTTGAGAGTTAAGGGTTTTAAGCAGAATCAAGTTATTGGCATGGCTGGCCTTTTCAGCACTATTAATGCAGGACTGTAGCGTTTTGTGAATGCCTCCTAATACAGTTAAGAGTAGCAGAGCACCAATGGTCACCACAATGATGTTAGCAAATACAGAGGTTGATTTCCACCAATGTAGGGTGGTTATTTTATTTAATTGATCTGTCACTAATTGCTAAAATTTGCTACCTGGAAGTGTAGTAAGATGATTCGCAGACATGCTGAAAATCTTCTTTTGCAAATCTGTACTTTCCAAAGATATATTTGTGTGATGACCTATTAAGTGATTTTTAATTTTTTCTCATTCATAATGGGAATCATTGCTTGGGAGAGGAGTGATACAAAAAGCACTTTCATTCCAATCAAACTTTGAACCTTGTTTTAAATTTAGATTATATACCTGATCTCCCATTTGTGTAACAGCCATCTCCAAGTCATTAAGCCTATTGTTAATCTGCTCTCAATAGATGCCTGACTATGCCATAACTCACTAGCATTTGGATGCCATTTTCTAACATATTGTCGTGTTTGTATATTATCATGTAGGGCAGTTCCTGCCACAGCAGCACCTGTAATAATACTTATAAGCCCTAATACAGCAGCTATAATTAATCCAATTAAACGTTTGGTTCTTTTCAAGTAATGATTTAGAATGTGCCAAAGGATAAAGTTCTCAGGGGAATATCCAAACCCATATTCCATGACACAGACATCCTATTTGAACTCCAGTAGAACTGTCCTGTAAAACAGACTTTGATATGCAAGTGCAAAGGGAGCAATTACTGCAGAAAAACCATGTTTGTGTAATGCTCGCTATTCCTACTATAAAAACAATGGGATCCTTTAAGAAATTAAGTGGATATGCTTTTTAAACTGGTAATATTGGTTTTATTGCCTTGCCATTCAAAAATTGGGCTAGTTCCCAAAAATAATTTCCAGAAATAATTCTTAGTTTTGTTTAGCATCCTATAGATATGGGATAAATCTTCCCTGATGAGTTCAATTTAGTGACATATTTATACTTATGATGTCCCCAAAATTCTAAAACTAATGATAGCATTCTTTAGTTGTTTTTGTTGAATTACTAATTTTTCAACTTATATCTGTGTTTACATTAGGTTTCACTATCCCTGTAAGGGCATGATTCTTTACAATTCTATAGTTATTCTTAAAGAGCACAACCTCAGATGAAACATGGTATGTATTACATTTATCATTTTGTACTATGATTTTGGGGCTGTATACATGGATCAATGGGTTCTAGGCAGTTAGGTCATTCAAGAAAAGGAAATTTTCAATAAATTTCCCTTCCTTATCAGGTTTTAGATGAAGCAAGATTCAACGGGCCCAGGAAAATGAAAAGACTGATTAATATAAACAGGGTAGGATTTGTCCCCCCAATTCAACAATTCTAAGAGAGGTGAATTAGTAATATAAGCCCAATATGTATAATTATGTGAAAGTGCTCTTCTTACTGCTGTGGTTCTCAAGGTAAGCATAGCAAGGAATAACTGTGTTAGTGTGAGATTCTGCCTTTTAGAAGTTACCTTCTTTTCTGCTTTTTGTGTCAGCTTCTTTGGCTTGTTTATGTCTAGGTTTCAGATGTCTGGACAGAACCCAAAGCTGGTCTCCTTTATCTGTAATCATAAGAACAAAACCTTGACCCTATATCCTAACTTAACTTTGGCCTTATCCCATTGATTATTATTTTTATGCTTTCAGTGAACTAGTTGTACAATATTTGTCTCTGTATTATTGCCTGATTTTTGCCAGAAATGCTCTGCTGCTGATGTATATGATTCTGACCTTTGGCTTAAAATATTTATTGTAAATAGTGCTTGATATAATTGTTGTCACACTTCACCATTTCCACCTTTTTTGTTTGTGCAACAATTATAGAGATTTAACTTTTAATTTTTTATTACAATTATACATACATTCACAGGCTTACTAAATCAGGGGATACACTGATATTCTTGGCTTATTTTTTGGCTAGAGTCCTGGATAGATACAAGATAAATGTTAATGCATATTTAATTTAATAAACTTATATTGACATTTAGGGTGAGAAACAAATAACATAACTAATCAAAAGATTAAGACAATATTGAACAGAGTTACAGAATGACAGATTAATAGAGTAGTTTTATACATATATTTACCAATATTTAGCTTTTAGCTGGGAAGTGCTGAAGTAGTATCTGATACTAAAGTTTTGGATGATTGTGTTTTGTATTAATGAAATTGATACTATAGAGGTCAACTTGTGAGTATTTTGCTAATTCCCTAGGAAGAGGCCAGCCTCCTCAGGAAGGAACACAACACTCCCTGGGCAGTACATTTTAAGATTTATGCATCAATCCCTGGGAGAGTGGCCAGCTCTCCCAGGGAGGAATACAGCACCTGTTGAAATATACTTTATTTTTTTATTTTGTTACAAAACGTCCTTGATGTGCTTACTATTTTAATTTCCAATATTTTTCCTGAAATGTGAAAAGTGTTAATTGGCAAGGCGTTGGTTTGTTGATTAACAAAGATTTCTGCACGATGCTTTATTTTAGGTTTGAACAACACTTACTAAACCTATTTTTTTAAAAGATATTTAGGTTCAGGACTGTTCAAATTTAAAACAAAAGATTTATATATATACTTAATAAAAGAACTATGTGTAACAAATAAGTGATTAAATTATTTATATATGCAATGTATTGTATTGAAGTTTTGATTAGTATTTCAGTATATTATACATAATTCATAACTACAGTAGATTATACAACAACTGACATCCAATGAATAAATATTTATTTCTTAAGCATTTAAATTCTTGGTAGTATGTTTAGAGTGACCTCAATTTTTTTTTATTTTGTATAGTTTGAGACATAGGTAAAAACAAATTGGTATTTCCTTTTTGGGCTTGGGATAAGACATTAACTTGTAATTTTAATACTTGCATTGGTTTTGTTGTTACCATTATAATTAGAATTGGGGCTGTTGCTTACAGTATTGAATATCAACTTGATTTAATTTTGGCTATTTTACAGGAAGGGGAATGTGAACTGGATTGTCTTGTTTAAGAAAATATTAAAGAAAGCTTAAGCAAGTTTTAAAACAAAGTGATAGTGACAAATCTGGATATTAATTTTTTGCAACCAATTAGCAATATTTGGGACCATTGCATGCTGCAGTGGTGTTATTTTATTTTACTATAATTTACTGTTATGCACTACCCTGGCAGTCTTTAATGGCTGCTTTCTTCTTTTAGTTATAACTAAAAATTATGATTAATAACATTATATTTTATTTACTGTTATATTGAAACATTATTATATTTTCAGGAATTTTATACACTTTTAAAGTATTCATATGAACTTTTTGTTCATATAACTTTTTTATAAAATTAGAAAATTTATTTTAATTTTACAACAATTTTAAATACTTCATTCAACTGACATCACATGAACTTAACTATTTTTAGTATTTTAATTTTTTTAGGTAAAAGACCAAGTTATTTGTGACAGTTTGAAATAAAAGCTATCTTTCAGGATTTGACTTTGAGAAAGGAAGTTCAAACATTGTGTTCTTTTTAAAAATGATAAGACCTGTTTCTTCATGGAAAGGATAAGTTTAAAGAAGAAGAAGGCATTTTGATAAAGCAGACTTCCTTTATTGCATACTGATTTTTGAGGAGAAAAACTTTGTAAACTTTTACTAAATCAGACTACTGACTTGATAAATTTTGAGAAAGAATAACACTTTAACTTTCTATTATTACACTGACATTAAAGCTTTAAAATTTTTATAGATAGACTGCTTAAATTTTACTTAGCTTTGACCATAAAAATTTCTTTTCCACAAGCCTTTTGCACTTTTATATTTATTCATGTTTTGTCCCACATTTTACTTTGCTTTAATAACTACTTATTTTATCTTAGGATAAAATTACTTTCTTTTCTTTAATAATAAAATCACATTCTATACACCTTCCATATTTAAGTTACCACAATGATTTTGGAAACTACTTCCAAGCAAACTTCTCACAACATATAATTACCATCAACATTAAACAAACTTGTTAGAATAATGATTTAAGTTGAGTATAAAATTTTTTATTATTTTAAACTAATTTCCATATTTATTTTTTAAATATAAGTGCTTATTTAATTTTTGGCCATTTGAATAGAACTCTCATAATAATCTTCATTTGTCAATTTAATATTACCATACAGAGCTATCAAAATATACACTGACACTGAACAGACAAAGAGAAAAGAATTATGACACACTAACAGAAACATAAACCTTACTAATTTGACCCATAAGTTTCACTCCTTTGGTAAGGCTGCCTTCAAGCCCTCCATCATTTCACATCTTTGATTTTACTGTTTTTAAGTTTTTTTTCTGGAATCTGTGTTACATGTAATATATAAGCTTGTTCTTTGACTCACTTTTGTTCATAATCAGCAATGAGCCAGGACAACTTAAACAGCCTAAATACAGTTAAGCTCTAATTTAGCATTTTATACAGATATTTAACCTGTTTATTTTGGATTACTACTCTTTAGGAGTACACTTATGCTAAAAGTTCAGATTATAGTGGTAAGCCTTTTAATTCCTGTTCTTAATTTTGGGTATATTCAATGAATGACTAATAAACTTAGTTTCAGGTGAGGAAAGATTGAAAGCTGTACAGCTTTTGGTAACTGCCTTAAGTTCTGTTACAGGCTGGAGCGAACTGCACTGTTGCTGACTAGGTAAATTTGAGCAAGGCTGGGAAATGTCCTCATATTGTTTGTCTGAGGGCCTTGAGCAAGGCCCCCCTGGAAGTTTCCTGACTTATTAATGCGATTACCATTTTTAAGATATTTAGAATGGCATTCCTTGTCACAGTGTAACCCTTTTTGGCATTTCAGACACACACAACTTGGTATTGAATTATTGTTGCCACTAAATAGAGCACTTACACTAGTTTTGGCTTGGCAATCTTTTTTCATATCTCCTGGTTTACCGCATTTAGAGCAATTTAAATTAGTAATCATAGGACTACATCCCTTTAGAGCAGCTGAAAAACCGTTCATTTTATACATATCAGGCCCACTGTTTTGGCATATTTTTATATAATCCTTTAAAGTTCTTCCATTTGCCTTTATAGGACATAAAGCCTTTTTACATTCACTGTTAGTATTATCAAAAGCCAACATTAGAATAAACATTTCTTTAAGATCAGATTGAGTTATTGTCTTGTTGACTACATCTGCCAGCCTTGATAAAATTCAGCATAGGGTTCAGTATTTTCCTGAACAATTTTTGAAAATGATTGTAAAACCTGTCTAGGGATGGATATTCATTGCCAGGGAGCTAGGCAGCACAATGGTTCTTGTACAATGGCAATATCATCATATTGAGCTTGGCGAGGAATCCCAGCCTATTGACCTTTTCCTAATATTTGTTCAGCAGTAATAAGCACTGGTGGATTTTGCTGTTAATTTTGTCATGCTACAATATTAGCTTCATCAGCCCACCAAGTTTTAAATTGTAAAAATTCTGCTGAATTAAGAACAGCTTAAGCTCACAAATCCCAGTCCCAGTGTATTAATCTGTTTGCTTGTGCTATTCCTTGCACCAATTCTTGAGTATAAGGAAAATTTACATCATATTGAATGCATGCTTGTTTTAATTCTTTGATAGAGTTAGAAGGAATAGGAGCATGTTCATATTGTACACCCTCTTGGGGATTGTTACCATCTACTGGAATTTGAATAACTGTTACTGGAAAACTAAAAAAAAAATTGCATATTGTCTGAATTTCTTTCTCTACTTCCTTGTCCTATTCATAATTGAAGAGGATGGTGTTGGCAGAAAAGCAGAAACTGTTGGAGGTTCATCGAACTTTGTAAAAAATGAATCATTAGATACCTTCGGAGGTGCAGACATTGATTTAAAAGACAATAAATCATCTTTTGGAGCTGACAGCTTAATGAGCACTGGAAAAGTTTCATAAACTCACTTTTTCTTTTTTTTCTTTTTATTAGGCATGAGTTAATCTCTTTTTCCCTGTTCATTAACTTTTCATATATGTTTTCATCAATATCATCTTTAGCTTGTTCTGCTACAGTGTTAACAATAGCAGTATCCATTTTAAAATCTTCATTTTCATCTGACTTTAAGGTTCAAGAGCAACAGAAATAAGACTATACAAATACCATACACAACAATGTTTCTGTACAAGAGAAAAGAGCTTTAGTAACTCTAGGGTCTTCACAGATACCCCTGTATTCTTTAAGAGGGTCTTCAAAACTTGGAAATATTCCTCTAACCGAGTTGACTGATTACCAATTACCCTGATGATCAAGATTATTCTACTCACCATCAGAATGCAAGTACTGTCCGACCCAGTAACCCTTGTTTCCTTGTTTCCAGAGAAAAGACAAGTCATGCACCATGTATGTGTCCATCTGAGGTAGACAGTGCTGAGAGTGATCCGAAGAAAGAGTTGGATTAGTTGACTTCACTCCATGTGGAATGCAGGCAAGTTTATTTAGGTTGAAGCTGCTTTTTAAACTACAAAGGTGATAACAAAAGTAGGGTGTCTTTCACTAATTCCTCAGCTTGGTACGTGAGAGCACTGCCTGTTTCTGTGTTCTCAGACAATCTTTCTTGGGAATTCAGACAATAACATCTTAGTGGTATGTTCATTCTATTCTGCCTCCTCTCACTGATGTCTGAATTATGCAGTGTCCTTGGAGACATTTAATAATGTTTCATTGCCTGCAATCATGCTTTTTTTTTTTTGCAACCTCTAAGTAAGTCAAGGTGTATTTATTTCCCATTCACAGAATCTTTTACCCTTTTGGTCCAAGTTGAATTTTCAACCACATAGCACAGGCTGAGCTGCCATTAGCATGTCTTTACCCTGGGAGAAACACTGTGTCCCTTTTACTCTAGGAAATGCACTACCAATTGAGAAACAAAACTGTGCCAAGACATTTTGCTAGGTAATTGTAAAAATCCTCCTTACAGAAAGGAATTATACATGAAATGTTTAGGTAAAACAGTAACTCCATTTATAAAGGTAATTAATTTTTCAAATTTATTCCAAAGGAATTTTCTAGCAAGGGCTACAACAGAGGAACTAATTAAAGCAGAATGTTTCTAATTTTCATATTTGAGGAGGGGAATGGCAGGAGTTAATTTCTTATGAAATTATTGCTTAAAAATGATATGCGTTATTCATGATTGTTCTATAAACTCACAACTTCTCTAATAAAAAAAGAAATTAATCTTATACAAACTTTTCCAGAGAATAAAAAAGAGAGCTGTCAGCATATCAAAAGGCTCACTTTAAGAAACATTGTTTTCCAACTTTTGTTAAAGGAGTGAAAATATACACAAAAGTAACAAAATTGTTTTAGTACAATCATGCTTTTTAAATGCTTAAGCCTTTATAATCTGGCTCTCAGCATCTTTTCCAACATCCAAGGGAGAAACACAAAGTTCTAAAATGCATATGAAAATATGCTTGATATTGCTTGCTGTCAGGAAATGCAACTCAAAACTACAATGATATAGCATCGTACACCCATGAGAATGGCAGCTATTAAAAATAATGGCAGACTTTAAGTGTTGGAAAGGATGTGGAGGAAAGGAACTTTCACCCACTGCCTGTGGGATTGTGGAATGACCCAGCCAATGTGGAGGACACTTTGGTGGTTCTTCAGAAAACTAACAATAGATCTTCCATATGATCCAGCAATTCCGCTGCTGGGTATATACCCAGAAGAACTAAAAGCAAAAACACGAAAGATATATGCACACAAATGTTCATAGCGGCATTGTTCACCATTGCCAAAAGTTGGAATCAACCCCAGTGCCCGTCAACAGATGAATGGATAACCAAAATGTGGTACATACATACAATGGAATATTACTCAGCTGTAAGAAGGAATAAAGTGTTAACACACCGAATAACGTGGATGAATCTTGAAGACTATATGTTGAGTGAAGCAAACCAGACATTGAAGGATGAACATTATATGACCTCACTGATTTGAACTGAGGAAAGTGAGAAGTCTCTGAGAACCATTGTCTGAAAGATAGGTTAACAAGGGAGATAAAGAGAAGAGTAGGCTGTGAGCCATCACCCATATGGACATAATCTATGGTAAATGGATAGAGTATAGTTGCATATTGAAGGATAGGACAGATGGGTAGTGACATTACTGGCTTTCGTGGTACAGGTTTCACACGTGGGTAGATTAGGAAGGTCAGGTTGGAATAACCAGGACATGTAACTATGAATCTTGTCATTCCATGAGTCAAGACAGGGGAGTGTCATATGCTCCAGGGGGATTGGGAGGAAGGAACAGTTAAGATCAAATGGGGTATTTAGTGGTCATGGGAAAGGATTTTCATTACCTTACAGTAATGAACACAGGACATGGTAAATATCATTAAAAATAATTAAAATGTACCATCTAAATTGTAAACTGTACTGTAAACCACTAACAATGTTTATTTGTTATATTTTACTATCTGTATAACAGTTAAAACAATTCTAACATCCATAAAAAAGGTTTTAATATGGAGTGGGGAAGGGGGAGGGGATTTGGATTTGGGGAGTCAATAACATTCTGTGTGTGACTTTGCTGTGACCTAAAACTTCTTTGAAAATTAAATGAAAATTTGGGAGGCAGTGGCGAATAAGAGGGGGAATGTGTTACATTACACTAGACATCTGATAATACCGTGATAAAAGGAAAAAAGAACAATTGTTTTAAAAAATGAATTTTTTTTTGTTTTTTTTCCCATTTTTTAAATGGCCCAATCTGCTAATTATATTTTATTTTAGGTTTAGTGTTTTTTTCTTCTGAGTTTCCTTGTGCTTATCCCTTGCATTTAAGCTTATAATTATTATTACTTTTTCCTATTAATTGTATTTGGTTATAATATGGGATTCATGTCCAAGGAAGGTTTAGATCACAGAAGGTTTACAATGGGAGCTGCAGAGGATCATTGGTGGGGGGTGTCAGGGATGGGAAATTTATGGGAATAAGTTCATCTGAATATACATGAAAGATATATAAAATTGTTCAATTGATCAAGGGATAGGGCATGTTCACAGTGAGTAGTCAATCACTCAATAAATGAGCGAATCTGAATTCCCAGCCTGGAGAGCTCTGCAACATTCTCCAAGGGAGCAGCAACAGTCCCCTGAGTGCAGGAGTAGTGTCTGGCAAAAGAGGATGGCCCATTGATGTGTTCTTGTGATTGATGACTAACCTCATGAGTCTTTGCTCCTGTAATTCAAACTTAACCTACTGTTTTGGGGGGCCTAAGGGTTGCGACCTGAGAGGTTCTTTGTTGCTCAAATAAGGCCTCTCTCTAAGCCAAACTCAGCATATGAATGCATTACCTTCCCCTGAACATGGGACATGACTCCCGGGGATGAGCCTCCCTGCAATCGAGGGATAAATACCAAGTGCGAACTGGCAACATGATTGGAAAAAGACCTTGAATAAATGGGGAAAAGGTAAAGAGAAATGGGCTCATGTGGCTAAGAGACTTCAAAGAGAGTTGGGAGGTCATCCCAGAGGTAACGCTAATGCACACCTCAGTAGGATCTCATAGAACACCAAAGTGGATATCACCCTAAACAGAAAGGCTCCTGAGGGCTCTGGAGACACCCAGGTCCTACCTAAGTGAGGATAGCCACAGAGATTGATGCCTTATAAGTGGGTTCTACTTTGGAATCTGAGCTCCTGAGAGTGATAGAGTTGGACTCAAATAAGTCCTCCCTGCACATGGTCCCTCAGTCCCTTCTATTCAAATCTATATATGATGCTGGAGTTTTCAAGTGTACTTCCTGAGGCTGGATCTTTTGGCCTACCTATGTGTCAGCTGTGCCTGGAATCTCAGTGGAGCTGCAAATCCTACCCTACAGCTCAAAGGACACCTCCAAGTCATCTGGTGAGGAGATCACAATGGGCAATGGCCATCCCAGAGAATGGAGAGGACCTGCAACTGCAGGCAGAATAATCCCATCCACTATATCCATGAGATATAAGCCCTCTCTCACTGGGAGGTGGAGTGGAAATCACCATCCCAGGCCCATCAGAATTGGGGGAAGACTTATGGACTTAAGTCGACTTAATGGTATTCTTTTGTAGACATATCGTGATTCAAGGAATGGAAGAAATTATAAGAGTGAGGTGGAGCCGGTGGCTGCTGCATGCTTTTTGGGCAGGGAGGGAAACCACAGTTGAAATACACGGTGTTTTTCAGGACTTGGGGGTTGTCCTGAGTGGTGTTCTGTCAACAGATGTAGGCCATTTTACATCAGCATATACCATGTAGAACTGTGTGGGAGAGAGTGTGGTCTACGATGTGAACTGTGATTTATGCTTAGTGACAAGGCCCAGGATGTGTATATCCATTGTGGGTGATGTGCCACACAGATGAAGGAAGTTTGGGTGGGATGAAGAGGGAGGTGATTAAGGTTGGGAACATGGGAATCCCTGTAATTTCTGTGTAATATTTAAGTAATCTAAGCAAATTAAAAAAAAAAAAAATATATATATATATATATATATATATATACCATTTATGTAAGTAAATGCACATATGTGAACATATATTTATATATCTCACTTTACAAATATTATTATGTATTGTGAAATATTTTATTTTTACTTACAATAAAAAAATGAAAGAAAATGCTACAATAATGGGCAGCATTATTAGTAAAGTGATAATTTTTTAAATGCTTACACAGAATATAATGGATTGAAGAACCAGTGAAAATAACCAGGATAATTTGAAATACATGGAAAGCCCATCTTTACACAAATTAAGAGAAATCTTGAGTTCTGATGCATGAATCAGTGTTAACAAATTGAACACACACGGGTGTGGAAGAAGGCGTGGGAGGATCAGATCTCAGAACAAACTGCAAGTGCACTTTTCCTAGAGTAGAAAGACATCCTGAATTGCACAGTCACAGCCACTTCCTTAAAAAATTGCCAACAAGTTGCACAGACTGGAGGTGGAGATTCTTTGGAGATTCATATTCATTACATTCACATGTTTCTCTCACAATGAATGTTGTAATGTTTAATGAGATACTGCTTCTGGCTGAAGGCTATTCCACATCCCTCCACTATTAATTTTCTCATGGTCAGTGAGATTTTACTTGCTACTGAAGACTTTCCTACATTCCTTACATATACAGGGTTTCTCTCCAGTTTGTCTTCTCTGGTGTGTAATGAGGCTTGATTTCTGAATGAAAGCTTTCCCACATCCATCATATTCCTAGGCTTTCTCTCCTGTATGTATTCTCAGATGGTTAAAGACTTTATCCTCCTGATTGAAGGATTTTCCACATTTATTGCATATATTGGGTTTTCTCCGGAATGAGTGCTCTGATATTTAAGGAAATATTTCTATTGGCTGAAGGCTTCTCTGCATTCTTTACATTCATTTTGTTTCTGTCCACTATGAGTTTTTACTAGTTCTGTGAGATATGATTTGTAACTAAAGGCTTTTTCACATGCCTTACATGCATAGGGTTTCTTTGCAGTAGGAAATCTCTTGTATATGAAATTTGACATTTGAATTAAAGCTTTCCCGCATATATATGATTTTTCTTCAGTAAGAATTTTCTTATGAATAAATGGGGTTTCTCTCAGGCTTAAAACTTTCCCACATATATGACATTTCTATGATTGTTCCCCTGTATGGCTTTTAAAATGAGGAATAATTAATGACTGTAAGAGAAGACTGCATTCAGGAAACTCATATGTTTTCTCTCTAGTTTGAATTTTTTCATATTCCATGAGATTCTGTTTCAGATGGAAGAATTCCCATGTTCATTACCATACTATCTAATGTATGAATATTTCATGCTCAATGAGAATAAATGACTAACTGAAGGATTTCCAATATTCCTTACATACACAGGGTTTTACTCTTGCATGTTCCTTGATGGGTCCCTAGATTTTCCAAATTCATGAAAACCCAAATATTTTCTCTGAATGATTATTTCTCAGGTATCTCATGAGGTTTAATTTCCAAGAACATTTCACAGTCATTACACTTAAAGGGGAGGACTACCATGTGGGGCAAACAGGCAAAACTAATTTTCTTCATTCTTTTTTCCTTATAAAGATTCCCTCATGCTTAGGTAAACATGATGCAAATTCCTTCAAAGTGAAGTTACATTCATAGAAGTGTTATTTTGAGGAAACAATGCTTGCCATCAGATAACATATTTTCCCAAATTTCTTACATTCTCTGCCTTCATCTTAAGACTTTAGTGTTGTGGAAGTGGATATAGCTTCATTCACAAGCCTTTTGTTATGTGGTTTTTTCTGCTTCTCTAATGTCCTATGCTTCTTCATAGTTTGTGGTGTGCAGCAAAGGCAGTGCTTAGAGGGAAATTTATATCATTGAATGCATTCATTAGAAAACAGGAAAGATCCAATATCAATCATGTAAGCATCCTATATTTGAAGTGCAACAATATCAACTTTTTAAAAAATTCTTTCAATTATGGCTCCATTTGCCTGAAATGAGCATCACATCCAGATTGGTGAATTAATAACTTGGAAATGGGGCAGTATTACAGCACTTGATTTATGATGGGGACAAAACAATACCCCATAAATCAACCGTGGTACCTTCATTCTTCTGAAGAATAAGAAAGGTGCAGCTTCCAAATATGCACGAATAAGGTGGTCCCAGAACAAATGCCTAAATGGCAAACATTGAAATCCTGAACACTTTGTTTTGACTGTCTATATTTGATCAATTTTTTTTTTCTATTTATTTGGATGAGATGCACTATTTAATATTCTTTGAAGTTTGCCGAGGATATTATAACACTTTTGCTTCCTTTGCAAAATCTGCACTTATTTGTTATTGACTTGCCAAATAATGTATTTTTAAACATTTTATATCCTGTATTAGTAAGCCAAAGGGGTACTGATGCAAAATATCATAAATCTGTTGGTCTTTATAAAGGGTATTTATTTGTGGTAGATGCTTACAGTTACCAGCCTAGAAATAATAAGTTTCTTCCTTCACCAAAGTCTTTTACACTGTCTTGGAGCAAGACAGCTGCCAAAATTTGTCAGGGCTCAGGCTTGTTCAGTTCCTCTCTTCTCATGGCTGAGTTTCTCTCTCGGCTCATCTCCTCTGTTTACTACACAAGGTCAGCTGTAGACTATGAGGCTTTCTAAGCTTTGCATCTCTCCACAAGGCCATCTGTGAACTGTCAGGTGAATCAGTGGTCTCTTTACCCCATGGACTTCTGTTGTTGCTCATCAGAAATCTAACCTTAAAAACTACTCCAACTCTGTCCTTTGCCCTGTCTTTTAATGTCTGAGAACCCATCTACCAACAGACATAACTCAAAGCCCTACCGACTCTGGCCCAGTCAACTCCCTTATCAAAACTTAATCATGATAGGAGGCAAGATGGCGTTAGTGTAGGAGGGCGCACACTGCAAGCTCCCAGAGCAAGGCGGATTGGGGACGGGGTCCTGCCCGGGGGTCTGTGCTGTGCACGCGGGGAGTGAGAAGCTTGGAACATCTATCTGCGTGGATCGGAGGTGTGGACCGAACGGCGGAGATTTGGAATATAGAAAGAAGCAAGGAAATAAAACAAGAAGAAGAACTGCCAAAGAGAAAACTTAACTCACACGCAGAACCAACAGCTAAATAAAACTCTAGAGCATAGAGAAAAGCTAATCAACTCAACAAACCCATCAAGATAATATGATGACCAGAGGGCAACAGAAAAATACAAATGACTCTGAGAAACTGGCAAACATGGACCAGGCCAGTGCACAAAATAAAAACCAGGAATTTATGCAGTACATCGAACAACTAATCAAAGCTATCCAAACAAATATCATGGACCAACTTAAAGAACTGAAGGAAGAGATTAAGGATATAAAGAAGACACTGGGAGAACATACTGAAGAAATAGCTAACACACCTAAAAAGGTAATGGATATGATGGCGAACAAAGACAAAAGTCAAGAAATGAAAAAGACGCTGGACTCACATGGCAGCAGAATTGAACATGCAGAGGAAAGAATTAGTGATATGGAAGACAATATAGTTGAAATCAAAGAGATTGTAGAAAAGATAGACAAAAAGATAGAAAAAATCCAGTATGGTCTCAGGGAATTAACTGATAATGCAAGACGCACAAACATATGCATTATGGGCATCCCAGAAGGAGAAGAGAAGGGAAAGGGAACAGAAGGAGTGTTGAAGGAAGTTATGGCTGAAAACTTCCTAACTCTAGTGAGAGAGATGGATGTGCAGATCCAGGAAGCACAGCGTACCCCAAATAGTATAAATCCCAACAGGCCAACTCCAAGACATATACTTGTCAAACTGTCCAATGCTCAAGACAAAGAGAAAATACTCAAGGCAGCAAGAGAAAAGAGAACCATCACATACAAGGGAAACACAATAAGATTAAGTGCTGATTTCTCAGCTGAAACCATGGAGGCAAGAAGACAGTGGCATGACATAGTCAAAACACTAAAAGAAAAAAACTTCCAGCCACGAATTCTCTATCCAGCAAAATTGGCATTCAAAAATGATGGAGAGTTCAAAATATTCACAGATAAACAGCAATTAAGAGAGTATGTCAAGAAGAAACCAGCACTTCAAGAAATACTAAAGGAATCTCTACAAATTGAAAGGAAAAAACAAAGGAGAGAGAGTTGGAGGAGAGTTTAAAAACAACTGAAAACTCAAAAAGAGAAACAAAACAACATATGACATACATTAACCCAAAGAAAAAATGACTGAAGTAAGAAATTCGTTACGAGTAATAACACTGAATGTTAATGTATTAAATTCACCAATCAAAAGACACAGATTGGCAGAATGGATAAGAAAATATGATCCATCTATATGCTGTCTACAAGAAACCCACCTTCGGCCCAGGGATTCAAGGAGGCTGAAAGTGAATGGCTGGAAAACCATTTTACAAGCTAACAATAGCCAAAAAAGGGCAGGAGTAGCTATTCTAATATCAGACAAAATAGACTTTAAATGCAAAACTATTGTAAGAGACAAAGATGGACACTACATATTAGTAAAAGGAGTAATCTCTCAAGAAGAGAGAACAATCATCAACATTTACGCACCTAATCGAGGTGCCTCAAAATACGTGCGGCAAACTCTGGAAAAACTAAGAGGAGAAATAAATTCCTCTACAATTATAGCAGGGGAATTCAACACACCACTATCATCATTAGACAGCACATCTAGGCAGAGAATCAATAAAGAAACGAAGACACTCAACAATACATTAGAAGATTTGGACTTAATAGACATATACAGAACACTACACCCAAATACAGCGGGATTTACATTCTTCTCCAGTGCACATGGAACATACTCCAAAATAGACCACATGCTAGGCCACAAAACAACACTCAATGAATTCAGAAAGATTGAGATTATACAAAGTAATTTCTCTGACCACAACGGAATGAAGTTGGAAATCAATAAAGGCCAGAGAAACAGGTTAGGCACAAGGATATGGAAGTTAAACAACACACTCTTAGACAAACAGTGGGTCAAAGAGGAAATTTCAAAAGAAATCAGTAACTACCTTGAAACTAATGAAAACAACAACACAACATATCAAAACCTATGGGATGCAGCGAAAGCAGTCCTGAGAGGGAAGTTCATAGTCATAAATTCATATATTAAAAAGAAGAAAGAGCTAAAATTGAAGACATAACTGCACACTTGGAGGAATTGGAAAAACAACAACAAACTAAACCTAAAGGAAGTAGAAAACAGGAAATAACAAAGATTAGAGCAGAACTGAATGAAATAGAGAATAAGAAAGCACTGGAAACAATAAACAAAACCAAAAGCTGGTTCTTCGAGAATATCAACAAAATTGACAAACCCTTAGCCAGACTAACAAAGAAAAAGAGAGAACAGATGCAAATACAAAAATAAGGAATGAGCAAGGTGATATCACTACTGACCCCACAGAAATAAAGAGTATCATGAGAGGATACTTTGAAAAATTATATGCCAACAAGAATGACAATTTAGAGGAAATGGACAATTTTCTAGAAACCCACAAACACCCGACATTGATGAAAGAAGAAATAGATGAACTCAACAGCCCAATTACAAGTAAAAGATAGACTCAGTCATTAAAAACCTCCCAACTAAGAAGAGTCCAGGACCAGATGGCTTCACAGCTGAATTCTACCAAACATTCTGGAAAGAGCTAACACCAATTCTACTTAAGCTCTTCCAAAAAATAGAAGCAGAAGGAATACTACCTAACAGATTTAATGCAATCCCAATAAAAGTCAACACTATATTTTTTAAGGAACTGGAAAAACTAACCACAAAATATATTTGGAGAGGTAAGAGGCCCCGAATTGCCAAAGATATATTGAAAAAGAAAAATGAAGTTGGAGGTATCACATTACCTGACTTTAAAACATACTACAAAGCTACAGTGATCAAAACTGCATGGTATTGGCACAAGGATAGACCTACTGACCAATGGAACCGGATTGAGAGTTCTGATATAGATCCTCGCATATACAGTCATCTGATATTTGACAAGGCCACGAAACCCACTCAGCTGGGAGAGAGTGGCCTCTTTAACAAGTGGTGCTTGGAGAACTGGATATCCATATCCAAAAGAATGAGAGAAGAATACCATCTCACACCTTATACAAAAATCAACTCAAGATGGATCAAAGATCTAAATATAAGAGCCAAAACCATAAAAACCTTGGAAGATAATGTAGGGAAGCATCTACAGGACCTTGTAATAGGAAATGGTTTCATGAATTTCACACCCAAAGCACGAGCAGCAAGAGAAAAAATTGATAAATGGGATCTCCTCAAAATTAAAAACTTCTGCACCTCTAAGGATGTTATTAAGAAAATAAAAAGGCAACCTACCCAATGGGAAAAAATATTCGGCAACCATGTATCTGATAGGAGCCTAATATCCTGCATATATAAAGAAATCCTTCACCTCGAAAATAAAAGGACAAACAACCCATATAAAAAATGGGCAAGTGACCTGAAAAGACACTTCTCCAAGGAAGAAATACAAATGGCTAAAAAGCACATGAAAAAATGCTCAACATCACTTGCTATCAGGGAAATGCAAATCAAAACTACAATGAGATACCATCTTACACCCATCAGAATGGCAGCTATTAAAAAAACAGGAGACACTAAATGTTGGAGAGGATGTGGAGGAATAGGAACCCTCATCCACTGCTGGTGGGACTGCGGTATGGTCCAGCCACTGTGGAGGACAGTTTGGCGGTTCCTCAGAAAACTTGCAATAGATCTTCCATATGATCCAGCAATTCCACTACTGGGTATATACCCAGAAGAACTGAAAACAAAAATATAAACAGATATATGCACACCAATGTTTATAGCGGCATTGTTCACCATTGCCAAAAGTTGGAATCAGCCCCGGTGCCCATCAACAGACGAATGGATAAGCAAAATGTGGCACATACATACAATGGAATATTACTCAGCGGTAAGAAGGAACAAAGTGCTAACACATGGAATAACGTGGATGAATCTTGAAGACCTTATGTTGAGTGAAGCAAGCCAGGCACTGAAGGATGAACAGTATATGACCTCACTGATCTGAACTGAGGAAAGTGAGCAGTCTCTGAGAACCATTGTCTGAAAGATAGGTTAACAAAGGAGAGTAAGAGAAGAGCAGGCTTTGAGCCATCACCCATATGGACATAATCTATGGTAAAGGGATAGAGTGTGGTTGCATGTTGGGGGATGGGGCAGATGAGTGGTGGTGTTCCTG
>JAKSZT010007314.1:436-20320 GCA_026826555.1 Tolypeutes matacus | reverse complement strand
CCTGGCGCTGGGCCCTGCACTCACTGCAGAAACCCTCGGGCTGCCCCACGGTGGTTCCCAGCGGCTGATGAGAGCAGGGGGAGACCCGCTGCCAGGACGCGGGGCTGCAGCGCCAGCGCCACCCTGCCGCGTTCCCTCCCCATCAGCCTCGAAGAGCATAGGCGCCCCCCGTGTGCCCCTCCTGCCCGCTCAGGGACAGTCACGGGGTCTCCCACTTCCGAGCATCTGCCGGCAGCGTCTCCCCACCGTGGGGCCTCGGCGCCGGCAGGTGTGGCAGGGCCAGGCTGCGTGACCTCGGCGCGCCCCTCCGCCGCCCCGGCCCGCTCTCACGCCCACCCACCCCGCCAACAGGCGGTGTCTGACTGCGTGGTGAACTCCCTCAAGAACGTGCTCAACAGCCTCATCGTCTACGTGCTCTTCACGTTCCTATTCGCCGTGGTCGCCGTGCAGCTCCTCAAGGGCGAGTTTTCCTACTGCACTGACGAGTCCACGGAGCTGGAGAGGGGCTGCAGGTATCCGAGGCTGGGCCAGGCGTGACGGCCCCTCAGCGCCAGCTCTGCCAAGGCTCTGCGAGGGCTCGGGGGGTGCCGGCCCCCACCCGGAGAGGGGGAGGGCGCTCCCCATTCTGCTCCCTGCACTGCCCCCAGGGACTCCAGACGAGCCTGCAGCCATCCCGGCGCTATTGCCAGAGGCCTCCCCGGGGCTTTCCGGGTGGGCTGGGTGATCTCGAATCGCAGCTTCCTGCTTACGGCATCCTCTTGGCCCACGGGAGAGGCCCCCAGGGAGCAGAGCAGGCGCCTCGCCTCCTCCCCTGCTTGTGGGAGGAGCCTGGCCTCCCTGGGTGCCCACAGCCCCTTTACCTGCCGCGGGGCGGGGGCGCACAGGTTGGTCTTCTCTGTCCCAGGTTCTCCGGGGGTTGAGTACGTGTACAGAAGCGTGCACACATGTTATGGGTCCAGCTCGGTGGACGCTCACGGTACAGCCGTGCCCGGAAGTCCCTGTCCCCCTCCTCCAGCCACCGCCCGGGTGGCCGTGCTCAGCCCCCGGACGGCGTGGCCTCGCCGCGTGCTCCTGGACTGTGCAGGGCGCACAGCAGCTGCTTCCTCCCGGGAAAGCGCCCGTCCTGCCAGCGATGGCGTCTGCTGGCGAGCCTGCCCGTGCTGCAGCACAGCTGCCTCGCGGCCTCCAGCAGGGGCCGGTTTGCACCCTCCCCAGGGGCGGGGGCGTCCCAGCCACCCCGGATCTGGGCGTTTTGTCTGGTTAGCCTTTCTGTGTGGGTTGAGCGGGTCTGCTTCCCGCGTGGTGGCCGCAGCCGTGGAGCGCTGTTCCTGGGTGCTCTGGCCACTCCGATGCCCTCGTCTGGGAAGGGTCTCCGCAAGTCTTTGCCCACTTTCCTGTCGGGGTGCCGTCTCCTTCCTGCTGAGGTGCACCCCAGATCCTCCACCAGGTCCACAGACGTCCAGCGTCTCCCCCTCCGCGGGCTGAGCGCTGTTCTTTTAATGGCGTCTTTTAAAGAACGAGGTTCCTGATTGCAATATGTCCACTTTCTTTTTAAAAATGTTTAGCACCCTTTGTGTCGTGTTTAGGAATCTGCTCCAAGGTCAGGGGGACGGTATCCTGCGTGTTCTTCTGAAAGTTTAATTTGCCTTTCATCTCTGTCCGCGCTGGTCTGGAGTTGATGTGTGGTGTGGTGTGAGGCTCAGGTCGAGATAAATTTTCTCCAGGTGCCCATTTGTTTGGCAACACCATCCTCCCTACTGCGATGGCCTGTTTTTTTCTTGGTAATATCTTTATTAAGATGCACCTCACGTACTACACATGCATCTATCTAAATTGCACAATTGCACGTATTTATAGATATGTGCGACTGTCACCACAGTCAATTTTAGAACATTTTCATTTTCTCAAAAAGATACCATCCCCCTTAGTTCTTACCCCTGCCTTTCACCCCCACCCCTCAGCCCCAGGCACCCAGGAATCTGCCTCTGTTTCTCTAGGCGTGCAGTCATTAGCAGGGGCTTATTTCACTCGGCATGTGTTCAGGGTCTGTCCGTGCTGTAGCGTGTGGCAGCACCTTATTCCCTTTATGGCCTCTAATGCTCTTTGTGTTATCGGCCACATTTTGTCCTTCACCTGTGGATGGACATTCAAGCTGTTTCACCTTTGAGTATTACGAATAACGCTGCTGTCAACACTCGTGTACAGGTTTTTGTCTGAACTTCTGTTTTCGGTTTTCTCGGGTATGTACCTAGGAGTGGAATTGCTGGTCTCATGGAAATTCTGTTAAACTTTTGAGGAGCCACCAGCCTGTATTCTAAAGTGGCTGCACCTTTTACATTCACACCAGCAATGTACGAAGGTTCCCATTTCTCCACATCCTCGCCAACACTTGTTACTATCTTTCTTTTTTCTTCTAGTTATCCTAGTGAACGTGAGGTGGTCTCCCATTGTGGTTTTGATTTGCATTTCCCTGATGGCTAATGACATTGAGCATCTTTTCATGTGCTTATTGGCCATTTGTCTTTCTTCTTTGGAGAAATCTCAGCAGGTCCTTTGTCCATTTTTTAATTGGGTTGTCTTTTTAGTGAGTGTATTTTGTGTGTTCTGAATACAAGTCCCTTATCACATGCATAATTTGAAGATGTTTCCTCTGGTGTCCCTCGAAGCACGAATGCTCTTAATTTTGGTGAAGTCTAACTTATCTACTTTGTTGCTGCTCAGGCTTTTGGTGTCGTGTCTGGGAAACCCATTGCCAAACACAAGCTCCGGCAGGTCCTCTCTGTCTCCTCCTGAGAATATTCTAGTTTAGTCGCTCTTTGCTCCAGTCTGCCTGAGCTTTCGTGTACGGTGGGAGCTGGGAGGGCCGGCTTCACGCTGTTGGCACGTGGGGGCTTGGACCCTTCGTTCCTCGCCTCCACCCTCCTCTGTGCTCCACCAGGGGCCAGTACCTGGACTATGGAAAGGAAGAAGTGGAGGCCCAGCCGCGGCAGTGGAAGAAATACGACTTCCACTATGACAGCGTGCTCTGGGCCCTGCTGACGCTGTTCACCGTGCACCTTCTTCCTGCACGTGTGGCCAGCCAGGGGCACTGCCCAGGGCTCTGCCTCCCCTCTGCCTTCCGGGGACATCTCTGCGTGGGGCTCTGTGAGGCCGGCACGTCATGAACCAGGTCTCAGGCTTCCTTCCAGTGTGGGCCCTCCGTGCAGGGATGGGGGTTGGCTGAGGAAGAGACAGGAAGGTGGCAGAGGCGAGTGGCAGGGCCTGGACTGCCCACCGTGGGCCCGTCCTGGAAGCACTGTTTCCACAGCCGGCTGGGTGCTGCGGGGCCTGGCAGCACACTGCTCACGGGAGACGCTCTGGTGCCGTAGACCCTTGATGGCTCGCATTGGACACGCGGTCTCTCTGGGGCCCAGGACCGGGCCAGGAGTGGCCCCTCTCACTGGTGATTCTTGTCTGCACATGGTGGGGCCTTGCTCCAGAATCCTGGGTGTCTGCACTGATTTTTCCCTGGGGGCTTTCCAGGGACTCCAAACAGCATCCTCGTCTACATGAATACCTCTAGCACCATGGGAGCTGTCAGTCGTGTGCCCTAAGAGGCAGGGCCGCGAGCACTGCAGCCTGGATCTTCTAGAGAGCCCTCTCTTGTTCTGAGGAGCTCGGTGAGTCACCTGATAAACGGGTCACCAAAGCATTTCCAAAATGGTGTATTCTACCTTCTAAGCCCAAAGAAGCCCACCAAGAGCAGGAAGTGAGAAGTGCAGTAGCTTGTCTTTTACCTTGGGGTGCAAGCTCTGATAGACTGCTGGACCCCTGGACACTTCACTGACGTGGCAAGGCCGTGAATCTTTGTAGGATGTATCTATCCCCTGTGTGCTGGAGGACATGTGACCTACCAGGGCATCAGGTCCAGTTAACATAACATCACCAATAGAGTGGACCTGTGTCACGTTCCACAGAAGGTCCAGGTGATCCAGCTCCCTTTGGACTGTGCTATGACAGGGCAAGACCGTGAGTGTGCACTGCAGTGACAGCCGATTTTCTGATCCTCCTTGATGATGGGTATTGAAAAGAATGGGCTCACCAGAGCAGTAGCTCTATGCAGTTCCAGAAGCTGAATGGATCTGTCCTACTGAAGATACCAAATCTGGCCCAGCAACTGGGGTTGGAGTTTGTTTCAGTTTATAGCAATCCATCGTCATCCATCGTGATCAGGGTTTTCTTTCAGGAGCCACACTGGTGAGTTAAATGGGGATGAGACGTAGGCCACTACCCCTATATCTTTTAGGCCTTTGAGGTATCTCTGCCATTTCGTACAGGATTCACCATGCTTGTGATATATGGTTTTGGCTATAGGGGGTGGTGTCTACTTGCTTTTTCCTATTATGATGGCTCTTGATCCACATGTCCAGGAATCATTGTAGAGGATCCTGTCCATGACTGAGTTAATCTGTCCTGAAGAAACACACAGGGGCTAAGCAGATGAACTTCAGCTGTGATCCTGGGCCCATGGCCCCCCTCCCCCCAGGTGATGGACCTGGGCCAGGGATTCACTTAGGACCCAGCCCCACATGCCCACACTCTGTCAGGGAGCCATGGTAACATTTCAGGCCCCTGGTATCAATGTTAGCTTGGAACTGGCATCCATCAGCCTTCAAAATGTCTAGGGAGTCTTCTTTCTTCAATGTACAGTTTCTTGAGTAAATGATTTAGATCTCTTTGGGGAGGGATTTGGGGAATCACTGCTGTGTATTCTTCCTGTAGTGTTGCAGGAGCCTGATCTGTCCTTTAAACTGTGGGCTCTGGTTCTGAGAACTGGCTCTGGTCTTGAAACTGGGAAAGAGATTGTGTGTTTCCATTGGGGTGGCTAACATCAGCTCATCCATTCTGATTATTTTTTATTGTATATCAAGCAATATCCTTCTTGGCCTCCCATTTGTCTTGCCTCTTAGTCTCCATGGTCTGTTAGCTATCACCATAGACTTGTGAGTCAGGACTGGTTGCCATTTTGACCTTTCTGCCCTTTGTGGTAGTTCCATCCAACTAGCTTATGGATACTTTCCTACTGCCCTTTGCAATTCGGGGCTCCTGTCTTCCCTGAGGAAGCCCTGTCCATGGCAGTGTCTCCTTTCAGTCCTGGCCTGCAGAAAATAGCTATCACTGAGCTTCTGAGTGATTCCTGTACCCTCCTCCCCAAATTGTTCTGGTTGTTGTCTTTTCTAGGAAAATTGTCCTCTGGTGGGCATATGAATCTTACATGATAGATCCTTTCTAGCATTCTCACCATTCTGAGTCTTTTGAGCCCTATCTCAATATCTCCCAAGGCATTCTGGCATCTCCACCTCATTTAATTCGGACTCTGATTTTTCCAAGCCTCGGGGAACCATCCCAGTGGTGTAAAGGACCTGCCCACCTCATCCAGCACCTTCCAGAAATATTCCCAGGCACTTCTTGTTCTTGCCTATCATGCACTAGTCATGTTCTGTTGCTCCTTCATTCCATAAACATCTTTTTTTCCCTTAGCAGGGCCACTGCTCACCCATTCAGGCTATGTGGAGGCCCTAGTTATGGGCCTGGTGGCCAGGAGGGGAGGGAGGTGGCTCTTGAAGAGGGCAGGGGCCACCTTGCAAGGCATTGACTGCACTTGTGGCTCCTGCGTGGTGTTCAGGCAAAAGGTGAAATCCTCCGGCAGGGTAGGACCACTCTTGTAGGCCCAGTGGGCTCAAGAAATCTTTCAGCTCACGTTTGGGGCACATCCACACTGGCACTCCTCTTCCAGGTGTCAGGGCACCACTCTGTCCCTATAGCGCTCTGACTTTAGTGTAAGGCTTGCCAAGCCTCTGTAACCCTGCTCCTCGCCATCAAACCCCAGCCTGGTCTTCAGCACAGCCCACCTCTGTCTTTATCCACTGCCATGGAGGCCTCTGGAATCACATTGTACTCTGTTTTGTTGTTGTTCTACTGTAGTAATTTTTTTTAATTTATTGAAGTTTACCACTGATATGTAAACATACATAAACAATAAGAGCATAGTAATAGTTGTGAACTTACAAACATCATACAGGGCTCTCGCACCTCACCCTACCACCAATACCTTGCATTGTTGTGAAACATTTTTAACTAATGATTAAAGAGCATCCACAAAATATTACTACTAACCAAAGTGTTTTCCCCCAACCCACCCTATTATTATCATTTTTAAAATATAATTTATACATGAACATATTTAAACAATAAGTATATGGTAAAAGTTGTGCACTTACAAAGCAAACATGCATAACATCATACAGGGGTCACATACCTCAACCCTCCACCAACACCTTGCATTATCGTGAGACATTTGTTACAAATTATGAAAGAATATTGTCAAAATCTTACTACTAATTATAGTCCTTATTTTACATTTCGTGTATTTCCCCCAACCCATCCTATTATTATTTTTAAAATATGTTTTATGGAAGAAGTTGTAAACTTACAAGACAATCATGCACATGAGCAGAATTCCAAAACAACACCCCTCTATCAACATGCCACACCCCAGTGGAATATTTGTTACCGATTATGAAATATGCCATCCCATTATTACCAGGTCCACAGTGTACATTTGGCACGCATTTTTTTTTTTTTTTTTTAAGATTTTATTTATTTATTCATTTACCCCCCCCCTTGCTGCTTGTGCTCGCTGGGTCAGCTAACCACGCCGTGCGGGCGGGCTTGCCTTCACCAGGAGGCCCCGGGAACTGAACCCGGGGCCTCCCACATGGTAAACGGGAGCCCTACTGATTGAGCCACAGCCGCTTCCCCATTTGGCACACATTTTCCATGCTCCCCCATCATCAACACAGTACATCTTTGGCATAGATGCAAGAATATTACATTATTACTGTTAACCACACTCCATAGGTCACTCCAGTTATATTTTTCCCATGCTTCTCCACATCCCTACCTCCCTGCAATACTGATGTGCATCTGCTCTAGTTCTCAAAGGACACTCTTGCATCTGTACCATCAACCACTATTCTCATAAACCTCTGGGTTTCCTGTGCTATTCAGTCCCTAGATTATTCTCCAGCTTTCTTTCAATTGGCATTTACATCCCTAGACTACCTTTCTCAGCCACATCCCCATTTATAGACCAGCTGTTACTCACGCTAATGTGTTACCATCAACTCTATACATTTCCACACTTTTACAGTAAAGCTAATTAAAACTTCTATATACATTAAATATCAGTAGTCCATCTCAGTCCTCCTCTTATCTCCTTTAAAAATTCTCTCTTTGTTTTTGGCATTTGACATTCTGATTAGTATGTGTCTCGGAGTTGGTCTATTAGAATTTTTTCGGATGGGAGCATGTCGTGCTTCTTGGAAATGGATATCTATGTCCTTCAATAGGGTTGGGAAATTTTCTACCATTATTTCTTCAAATCTTCTGCCCCTTTTCCCTTCTCTTCTCTTTCTGGGACACTCATGAAACATATCTTTGCACATCTCTTACTGTCCTTTAGTTCCCTGAGACCTTGTTCAAGTTTTTCCAATCTTCTCTTCATCTGTTCTTTTGTATGTTCACTTTCAGAGGCCATTTCTTCAAGCTCACCAGTCCGTTCTTCTGCATCCACAAATTTCATTTATTGCGCCTTTCATTCCCATAAGATCTGCTATTTTTCTATGTATACTTTCAAATTCTTCTTTGTGCTCATCCAGTGTCTTCTTAATATCCTTAATTTCTTTAGCCATTTCATTGAATTTATTAAGGAAATGTGTTTGAACATCTATGATTAGTTGTCTCAACTCCTTTATGTCATCTGGAGGCTTGTCTTGTTCCTTTAGCTGGGACATATCTTCCTGTTTCTTGGTGTGGATTGTAATTTTTTGTTGGTGTCTTGGCATCTGGCTTACTAGAGCATTTATTCTGGATGCAGTTTCTCTCTTTAGCTTAGGGCTTCCTGCCCTTTCTCTCTTGCTGGTTGTGTAGTAGGAGCCAAGGTTGTAGTTGGTGCTGTGAGCTGTAGAGGCTCAAGCTGCCCTCATTGCCCCAAGGACCAGTGAAGCTTCTCCCAACTTTCTCCTTTGCCAGGGGTAGGGACAGAGCCACAGCTGTGTGGAATAATCCAAATCATACGGGCCTAGACTGTAGTTGCCCAGAGAGACTGATGAAGCTTCACACCCCTTTCTCCCCTGCCTGGGGCAGGGATGGAGCTGCAGGTGTGGGCAGCAGTCTATGCAGTGCAGGTCCAAGATGACTACAGTTGCCCTGGTAGACTTCCGATTATTCAGTCTGTGCCAGCTAAATGTACCTGCAGTTACCTGTATAGGCTGGTGCAGGGCCTGCCAGCTTCCTCCCTGCTAGAGTTGGGGCTAAAGACTAGCCAGAGCTACAGGCCAATCTGGGTGAAAGAAACCAGTCTCAGCTGTCACTGTGATTTTCAGTCAGCCTGGCTTCCCCTCATGCTGGAGGTGGAGTCAAAATGGAGGCTACCAGCCTCCTTCTGACTTGGACAGGCTCAAACTTTAGCTGTTCTTAGGGTTATACTTTAGCCAGCCGAATTTACTAATCAGTAGCTGAAGTTGGTGCCCAACCGCCTCTTCCTCCCCTGTTTTGGGAAGTGGAGCTTCCAATTCCTGCCACAGAACAGCTCCCGAGGCGGCTTGTGCCTCCAGTGGAGAATGGGCACCGGCCTCCGTGGCGTGGAGGGCTCTACTTATGAATCTTCTCTGCAGATGGGCAGTCTCCTCCTTCCATTCTTTCAAGGGTGTTGCAGGATGCACTTCTGGTCTCCTGGAGCCCCCAAACAGGTGCTCTAGATAGCTCTGGGTGATGACCAACTGCCCTGTAGCAGGAGCTGATTCTCAGAGCTCTTTACTCAGCCGCCATCTTGCTGGTTGTCTCCGTACTCTGCTTTGATAATTGGCAACTTAAGCATGTTGTATTTATTCAGAGCATCAGTGGCAATTAATAACAGTCAACCAACTCCACAGTCCTTGTAGTTGTTTTTCCCTTATCATGTGAATGCTAATGACACTGTGTAAGCCAGTGCATCTCTTCCACCTGCATCCCATCGAATTCACGAAGGTGAGACTATCAGCAATGTTAACATTACAGCATGCCAGAAGTTATCATCACCTCACTAACCACCAACATTGGAGAATCCGGCCAGCGAGCGACTCTGTGAGGGTCCCATCCCAAGAGTCTGCTTCCAAGTGACCACATCCAATGCCAACTATCGTAGGTTGGGTTATCCAGGAGTATAACCTGTGATCTGAAAATGACTCGTTAGGAAATGTTCCCAGAAAAAGCACGTAGAGGAATAGGGACTTTGGATCTGGAAGGGAAAGAAGACAAGTAGAGATGTCAGTATCAAGCGTATTCCACAGAGTGAAACTTTGTCTCGTTCCTGCGGAGTAGCTCTGGGAGTAGTGTGGATCCCACATCAGAATCACCTCAACCAGGGGCAAGAGAACGACAACCTCGCCACACCCACAGGCAAAGCAGGTTCTGGCAGCCCGTGGGAACCCTTGCACCTGAGACTTAAGTGCTGCCACTGTGAGTGAAAGCACGTGGCAACCTGGATGGACAAAATTGTAAAGGGACCAGGGGGCTGTGGGCAAGGCACCAAGAGTGCCTTCTACACTCTCAAGGGGAAAACTTCTGAATCAATCATGGGTCAAAAATGAAGCGATGGAAATTAGAAAATGTGACTAAAGGATAATGAAAATAGTCTATGGTATTTTACCCAAAACTCATGGGATACAGCCAAAGCATATTTAGAAATTTACAGCCTTAAATGTAAATTTAAGAAGAAAGTGAAAATTAATGAGTTGACTCTAACTTAAGAAGTTAGAAAAAGAGCAGCAGAGTAAACGCACGGAAAGTAGAAGGAAGCATAAGAATAGAAATTATGGAATTAGAAAACAAAAATCCAGTATAAAAAGCCAACAAAGTCTGAAGTTGGTTCTTTAAAGACTTAAAAATTAACATGTCTGGCAAGATTAATCAAAGGATGATCAGATTAGCAAAACAAGGATGGAGGAAGGAGTCATGACTCTAGACATGGGAGAAATTAAAAAATAGCAGTAGAATATTTTGAACAACTTTGTGTTAATAAATTTTAAAATGTAGGTGAAATGGATAAATTACTAGAAAAATATAAATGACTAAATCTGATAGAAAAAGAGACAGAAAACCTGAATAGTCCTTTATTAAAAGTTGAATCAATAAACTATCTTCTTGCAAAGAAAACACCAGATTCTAATAATTTTACAGATTAAAGCTTCTACCTAAAATATGAGTAAAGATAATTTCAGTGTAAACGAATTCTTCCAGAGATTGGGAAATGAGTGAACATTCCCTAACTAATTTTATGAAGCTAGTATAATATTGACACCAAAGTTAGAGAAAGGATAGTATATGAAAGGAAATCATAGCCCACTCTCACTCATGACTGTAAATGCCAAATCCTAAATATTATTTAATGTCAAACAAGAAATGACAAACTGAGCTGTAAAGTAACAAAAGCATTTATTTGGAGTCTTAGAATTGCAATTTGGGGAGCACAGATTCAGGTAGCAACCCAAACTATATCCTGTCTTGGGGCCTCCAAGCAAGGGTTTTTAAGGAAAAAGAAGATTATATAAGTTGTTTGTAAAGAATTATGAATGGCGGATATTTGGGTCTTTCCAAATGTCCTTCAAGTTAGTTTTCTGATTTCTTTATCTTGTAGCTGCTTCACAGAGTCCAGATTTCCTCAGAAACAGCATTGCTTTCGGTTCTGCAAACCATGGCAGTTTGTGATATCTGCTGAGATGTGCATAAGAATAACTTCCTGAATGGCCTCCCGGATCCATTTTAAACCTCCTAGCCATTGTAACTCTATTGTTTTATCTCCTTTTTCATAAGTAAACCAGAGCCAACAGTGTACCCAAAAGAGTAATACAGTTGGGGAACGAATGTGGCTCAAGCAGTTGAGTGCCTGCTTCCCACATGGAGGTCGTGGGTTTGGTTCCCAGTGCCTCCTAAAAACAAAAACAAACAACAAGGAAAACAAATGAAAAACCAACTCAGGGAAGCCAGTGTAGCTCAGTGGTTGAGCACCGGCTTCCCACACATGAGGTCCCGGGTTCAATCCCTGGCCCTGGTGCCTCAAAAAAAAAAAAAAAAAAAATTAACACAGTTAGGGTTTATTCCTGGAATATAAGGATGATTCTACATCAGAAATTCTATTAATATCATTTACAAGAACAGATCTAAGGAGACTATTAATCTGACAATTTCAATGGATACACAGAAGACACTCCATAAAATTCAAAATTTACTCATAATAAGAACTGTCAGAAATCTAAGGATCATTATCTTGAGAAAATATCTACAAAAAATCCTATGTAATAATTGTGTATAGTGATACAATTTGGAAAGAAATCTCAGGATCAGAAAAGGACGGTGATGCCTGTTACCGCTACTTCTTTTCCACACTGACCTTGAGGGCCTGGCCAGTGCAGTAGGTCGGATGTCAGCACCATGACAGCAGGGGGTTTGACTGTTTTATGTATTACCACTTTGTAGGTATTCAGTACACGCTTCCTGAATGAATAGGACAAGAAAAAAATATTTAAGCATGAGAAAGGGAATAAGCAAAACTGTGGCTATTCACAGATAGCTTTAGATTCTATGGATAAAACCTAGAATAATCTAAAACGAATTCAGCCAGGTTACTGGATCTAAGATTACTTGAGTAAGTCAATTGCATTTCTTTACATCAGCAATCCTGACAATAAGCCTCATAAAATATGTCTGGAGATCTTTATGCAGAAAATTACTAAACCTTATTGAAAGATAGTGAAGACTGAAATAGTTGGAGTTACATGCCATGTTAATTGCTAAGTAGTGGCAATTTCATACAGATGTTGATTTCTCCCAAATTGATCTATAGAGTCAATCCAATTCCAGTAGAAATACCAGTGATTTGTGTGTGTGTGTGTGTGTGTTTTGGAACCTGACAAACCGTTCCTTAAATTTATAAGAGCAGAGGTCCAAGAAGAATCAAGATACTTAAGAATAAGGTGTGGCTGAGGTGGCAGGAGGGGGACGTGTCTGACTAGAGATATGGTTATTATCCAGCTGTGATAACTAAGTCCATGTGGCATCGGCACAGCAGTGGAAGGGACCGAGAGCCTAGAAACAGGCTCACACGTTTATGGAAACTTGGTGTGTGACCACACTGGACAGCGGCTGAGTCATGTGGGTGATCAGTGTTAGGAAGAAAAGAGTTTGGATCTTAGTTCATTCTGTTGCCGGGTCATCAGCCTGATGCTGGTGACGTCAGGATTTGAGAGAAAGAAACACTATTGCATAGTGCAAGCGAGGAGAATAGGAGGAAATTCTCAGATCGCTTCTCCTTGAATTGGAGAAACTGGGTTTTTATGAAAATTAAACAAAGAAGGGTGGGGACAGTGACAGTTGGGATGTTAAGGGATATTGATTGATTTGTTTACTCAGAAGTGGCTGGCTGGGGTAAGGATCAGGTTATAGGTTACAAATGGGTTGTAAATTGCTTAATTAACCTCCATTAGGAACTGATGAGGTTTGGCTTGGGTGATTCTCAAGGTTGTAAATAGTTCAATCCACATAAGATAATGAATAGTGAGAATTGAGCTAGATGTTTGTAAATCCCTTAGACAGAGGCTGTTAAGAGTTGACTAACTCCAGCTCAGGCATTGTTTCTAGGTAAAGATTATGCAGTTATAAAAATAAAATATAGTTTTAGAATCAAAGAAATAAGTTCCAGATATTTGTCTCTAGCTGTCTTAAAAGTTAACATACACCAAAGCCATGATTGCAGTGAGTGAGTCATTCTACATTATACTAAAAGGAAGAAATCCTCTGTATAATTCAGTGACTTTAGTTATTTGTTAATTCTCAATACTCAGTTCCAGTCCCATTCGCCAAAAATCAATTTCAGGTGGATGAAAGACTCGAATATACAAGGCAAAGCATTAAAACTCTAAGAAGATTAGATTATCTTTAAGCCTGATTTTTAAAGTAAAACATAAAATGCACTCACCATTACTAAAACAAAACAAAACAAAACTACAAAATTAATAGTTTCTGCTCAACCAAAAGAATGAAAAGCCAATCCATGAACAAAGAGAAGATCCATGCGTCATATTCCTTCATGTGGGCATTTAAAGATTTCATGAATTGTGGTAAACCTGCTGGGCACTATTCTAAGTGCTGGGACAAAAGGGAGAAAGACCTCTGCTTCTGGGAAAGACAGTAAAATGCACAGGTTCTTAGTAGCAGGTGCTAAGGAGTAAGCAAAGCAGAGAAGGGGTATGAGAGGTGGGCAAGCATGTCTGGCTGCGGACAGGCTGGCCAGAGAGAGCTCACGGAGCAGGCACAGTCTCTTGGCAGCTGGGAAGCCAAGCAGAGGAGCCCTGGGGAAGAGCAGTGCCGGCCGAGGGAGCCCTGGGGCCTCTGTGAGGAACGGCAGCTAACAGGGAGGTGAGGCTGAGGGCAGAGAGAGGAAAGTATTGCAGTCAGAGGAAGACTCTGGCTTTCCTTTGGAGAGAGAGAGGAGCCTTTAGAGACTTTGGTGAGGTGACCTGACTTTCCTTTTAAGAGAATCCCCTGGGCTGCTCTGTCCCGGGAGCAGAACAAGGGAAAGTGAGATGAGGAACGGGAGGCGGCCTGAGAAAGGGGAGTGATGACATAGTTCACCCTGTGGCGATGGACCTCTGAGAGCCAGGGTGGAACACGAGAGCCACAGACCTTCCTCCAAGCTGCGCTGTGCGGTTTTCCCCAGTTGCCCACTGATTGAAGGCTGCTGGGAGGGGTGGGCAGGGAATGTTAATTCTCTGGCATTTCTGGCCTGTCTTGGGAAAGCCCTCGGGAAAAAGATGTCAGTGAGCCACTGGGTGCTGGGATTAAAATGCTCAAGACTGTGGACATGTGGGTGGGACAAGATTACTGGCGGCTTGGACTAGGGCAGTGAGAAGTTATCCACCTCTGGATGCGTGTGTGTGTTTATATACACACACATATTTCTTTTACTTTTTATTTTATCTTGAAATACATTCAAATTTACAAGACAGTTACAAAAATTACACAAACCCCATACAGAAAACTCCAGCATACTCCCTCCCTGATACCCAGATCCACCAGTTTTAACTTTTGCCACATTTGCCATTATCACTCTATCAATCCATTTTCTGAACACTTGAGTGCAGGTTGTGTGCATCACGCTCCTGGACACATCGTGCTCCCGTGTGTATTTCCTAAGAACAAGGACATTCACTTACGTAGCCATTAGCGCTCATAGTCTGTATTCCAGCTTTTCCACATAGCCCAATAATGTCCTGTATTTTTTTTTTTCTTTGTTAGAGAATTTGATTTTCTCCTCCCTTGCTAGATCCTACCCAGGATCATGTATTGCATTTAATTGTCATTGTCTCTTTAGTTGCTCTCTCTCTTTTTTAAAAATTTGGGAATATATATACAATGTAAACTTTCCCATCTCAAGCACTCCCAAACACACCACTCAATGGGATTAATCACATTTACAGTACTGTAGTACCCTCACCACCTTCCATTCCTAAAGCTTTTCCATCTCCCCTATACCTATTATGAATTAATTCCTTCTTCTCCCTGCTCCCCACCACTGGCAGCCTGTTACTCTAATTTCTGGCTCTATGAGCTTGCGTATTCTCCAGTACTGTCTCTGTAGTTACCATGGGGCTTAAATTTAACATTCTAAATCTATAACAATCATGTTTGCTTTGAAAGCAACTTAATTTCAATAGTATATATAAACTTTGTTCCTATACCCCATGGCCCCCCACTTTTAGGTAGTTCTTATCACAAATATCATATTTATACATCATGAGTCCAAAACCACTGATTTATTATATCTTATGCATTTACTTTTTAGATCCTGTAGGAAGTAAAAGCGAATTACAAGCCAAAAATACAATCGTCCTGGAATTTCTATTTACCCCTGTCATTACCCTCACCAGAGATCTTTATTTCTTCATGTGGCTTTGATCTCTTGTCTATTGTCCTTTTCATTCCACCTGCAGAACGCTCTTAGCATCTCTTGTAGGGCTGAGCTAGTGGTGACAAACTGCATCAGCTTTTGTTTATCTGGGATTGTCTTAATCTTTCCTTAATTTTTGAGAGACAGTTTTGCTGGATATAGAAGTCTTGGTTGGGAAATTTTTGCTGTCAGCACTTTGTGGCATCCTCTGCCTTCTTGTCTCTGGTTTCAAATGAGAAACTGGCATTTCATTTCATTGAGGATCTGTTGCATGTGACATGTGGCTTCTCTCTTGCAGTTTTCAGAATTCCCTCTTTATCCTTGGCATTTGACAGTTTGATTATAATATGCTGTGGCATGGATCTGCTTGGGTTCATCCTGTTTGGAGTTCATTGAGCATCTGGGATGTGCATATTCACGTCTTTTGTTAAATTTGGAATGTTTTCAGCTGTTGTTTCTTGGACTGTTCTCTCTGTCCCTTTCTCTCTCTCTTCTCCTTCTGAGACTCCTGTAATGTGTATATTGGTGCACCTGATGGTGTCCCACAGGTTTCTCAGGCTCTGTTCACTTTTCTTCATTTGTTCCTTTCTCTTCTTCAGACTGAATGGTTTAAATTGTTTTATCTTCAGGTTCTCTGGTTCTTTCTCCTGCCAGCTCCAATCTACTATTGAACTCCTCTATGGAAATTTTAATTTCTGTTACTGTGGTCTTTAGCTCTGTTTGGTTCCTTTTCATAATTCCCATCTCTCTATTACTATTCTGTTTGTGTTCATCTATTGTTTTCTTGATTATCTTCACTTCTTTGCTATGCTTCCCTTTAGCACTTTGAGCCTGTTTAGGACTGTGGTGGTTTGAAGCTATGTGCCCTAGAAAAACATGTTCTTGAACTTAATCCATCCCGTGGGTATGAACCCATTGTAAATAGGACCTTTTGATGAGGTCATTTCAGTTAAGGTGTGGCCCACCTCAGTCAGGATGGGGCTTAATCGTTTTATTGGAATCCTTTATAAGTGGAATGAACTTCAGACAGAGAGAGAGCCACAGGAAGCAAGAAGCTGAAGTCAATGGACCCTGTTACTGCAGGGCTAACTGTTTTCTGGAGCCCTGAGAAAGAAATTTCTGACAATTCTTGCTGGTTGTTCAAAGCTTCTGTCGGGGCCAGAGCCCTGAAGTGGCTCACTCTGCCATCTTGACCTGGGTCTGACTCTGGATGTATTTTAAAGGCAGAGCTGCTGAAGGACCAGATGTAGGATGAAAGGTGAGGCAAGAATGATGCCAAACTTTTTAGCCTGAGCACTGGGAAGATGCTATTAATTGAAATGGGAAAGAATGTGGGTAGAAAGGTCAACAGGTCAAACTTAGACTATGTTTGAGGTACCTCCTAGACGTCCCAAAGGCGCTATCCAACAAGCAGCTGGACAGAAGGGCCTGGAGTTTGGAGAAGAGGTCCAAGCTGGCCACATAAAATTGGGAATCACAAGCATACAAGATGGTATCAGATCCATGCAACTGAATGAGATCAACAGAAGAGAGAAAAACAAGCAACCGAGCTCCTGGGCACTGCAACATTTGGCAGCTGGGTGTCAGAGAAAAGGCTGTGAAAGCCAGAGGGTGACGGGGCTTCCAAATAACTGTCAGGGGGTTGGTGTCAATCAGAGAAATAAAAACAACAATGGAAAATGAGCAGAAGGTACGTACAATTGGGCATTTTACAGAAGGAAAACCTAAATGACCAATAAGCATAGGAAAATAAAACCAGGGAAATGTAAACTGAAACGATATCGAGATGCTGTGTCACAACTACAGTTTATCAAATGTAGAAACCCCAGCAATACTACGTGTTGGCAAGGATGCAGAGCAGCCGGATGCCCACTGCCGGCAGGGGCTGCAATGGGTACAGCCTCTCTGGAAAAGCTTGGCATCACCCAGAAAGTTGAGCATATGCACAGCTACAGCTCAGCAGCTTCACTGCTAGGCACACATCCCAGGAGATGTCTCGTCCCGATGAACCTGGGACGTTTACACAGCGTTGCTCGTGACAGCTCCGCGATAGAGCATCTGAGGATCCACCCAGGGGAATGCATCAGCCAGCGAGGGTGGTTGATAGAATGAAAAGTGCGTAAATCACACCCATGTCGACATGATGCCTCTCAGAGATGCTGAGCTATGGAGCGAGTCATGGAAACCACAGACAATGCGGGCCCATGGTGCAGCTTAGGAGCAGCAGAGATGACACGTGTTACGAGTTTGTGGTAAAGCTATATAAAGAAAAGCAATGAGTAATAAGAATTAAGGAGAGTTGCTACGTTTGGGAAGAAGGGAGGGAACCGTGAGGAAGGGCTTCAGAATTAATGGTGACATTCTGTCACGCTGGTTGATGAATACATGGATATTAGCTTTATTATTTTTAAATGTGTGTACATGTACACACGCATTTATTTATTTTCTTTTCATGCGATCTGTTTCATGGTTTTAAAAAGTTAGTGATCTGAGTAATCCAGGCTAAAAATCCCCAGCCTGCCATTCAGGCGAAGCCGAGGGGGTCTTGTCCCCCATCCTTGGTGCTATGGGCTTTGCCAGGCCCAGCCCCTCGCTGTGGGGTCTTGTCCCCCAGCCTTGGCTTTGCCAGGCCCAGCCCCTCGCCGTGGGGTCTTGCCCCCTGTCTTTAGCTTTGCCAGGCCCAGCCCCTCGCCGTGGGGTCTTGTCCCCCGTCCTTGGCACTGTGGGCTTTGCCAGGCCCAGCCCCTCGCCGTGGGGTCTTATCCCCTGTCTTTGGCTTTGCCAGGCCCAGCCCCTCACCGTGGGGTCTTGTCCCCTGTCCTTGGCTTTGCCAGGCCCAGCCCCTCGCCGTGGGGTCTTGTCCCCTGTCCTTGGCTTTGCCAGGCCCAGCCCCTCGCCGTGGGGTCTTGCACAGGAAAGTTTAGTCCGTGGCGGTTTCTGATTCCTGCGGGCTCCTCCTTGGGAACAAGAATCTATTCCCAGGTAAAGTGCTCTGGCATTGCCCCCATCGGGATTGCAGCCTCTGGGGTTTCTGCACGTGTGCGCCTGCTGGCTCTCGTAGGGGTCTCCTCCCCAGAGAGACGTGCCGCAGGGCGCGTGCGTTGAGCCTCCACTCACCCAGCCCCTCCCGGAGCAGCCTGGGGGTGTCTGAGAGGCGCCCCAGCTCCCCTGCTCGAGCGCAGCTCCTGGCCCTGCTCTGCCTGGAGGAGAAAAGATGAAAGAAAACCCGTCATGCGGATTCGTGGGTTCTTTTTCATAAAACAGTCACTTCATAGGTTTGCTTTGTGAATGTACTTTTTTCCTTAGGCAAAAATATGAGTGTCAGTTCCCACTCCCAACTTCAAAGTCAAAATAGAGCAAAATAGTCTTAAGCAAGGGAACTGGGGAGGGGGATCCAAAAAAAGCGTAAAACTGACATTGATTTCTTTGCCTGGAAATTAAAAAATCAAAGTGTCTGTGAATCATCTTTGGATTTGCATTACAAACGGAAATGCAAATGAAAGCCACCCTTTCTGAGTAACCTACAGGTTTCAAAAACATGTTTTGATTTGATGCATCTTAAGAAAAATGTGCAGTTTACCAAAATCTAAAATTTTCCAGTGATGTGTTCAGAGTTTGAGCTTTTGCTTGTCTTGGTGACTCGTTTTCTCTTTTGTTTTCCGTCCTTACTCTTGATTTACCTACCCTACCTGCTGCCTCACGCCATCCAATCCACAGACAATGCGAAAGCCCGTGTCTCCGTCTGTGTGCTGTGCACCTGCTGCTCAAACCACCCAATTTGTAAATAATGTGCAAATATCCGTCCATGAAAACATCACATCCAGGACACGTCTGCTTTCATGACTTTGAGCAAACGGTGCTTCAATAAAACGCTTCCAGTGGCCACAGTTGCCATGTTGCCGTGGGGACCCAGATCCGTGTCCTGAAGCCGCCGCCCTCATTCCGCCTCAGGAAAACCTGAGCAGCCGGATGTGAGCTCCCTTCTTGTTCTCCCCCCCCTCCTGAATTCCTGTTTTCATGTAAAAGACAAATAAATGACTCTAACCCCTAAAAAAAAACACAAACAAGAAAACCAAACGCCTTGCTCCACTCCGCTCTGCTTCGGCTGCTCCTCTGCCTTCCTTGTTTCCTGACCCCAGGCCCACCGTCCCCCTGGGGTGGGGGCCTGCTGGGCTGCACCCGCTCGCCTCTGGCCTCTTCTGCTCTTTCCCAGTCTGCTGGGGGTCCAGGAGGGGCTTCTGAGAGCCCTCCGGGGGCTGTGAGGAAGGAGATAGAGGGCTCTGCCTGGAGTGGGGTGAGTGTCCAGGGCCCTTTCCCCTGCTGGGGTTGGCTTGGAACCGGGAAGGTTTTCCTGGATGTGACTTTGGCGCCGACCCCGCAGAGCCCGTGGTTTCTGCTGCACAGCGTCTGCCTTCGGCCTCGTCCCCATCCCGCTGGCCTCGGGCAGTCCCCAGTGGCGCCTCCCTGGGAGACCCTTCCTCAGGAGGTCGGCCTGGCTGGGAGGGCCTGCCTGGGGGGAGCCGGAGGCAGCAGAGGGAGAGCCCGGGTTTCATTCTTCCCAGTGCTCGTGTCTCCTGGGCCTGCCTTCCAGGTCTGTCGGAATTTTCAGAGGGGAGCCCAGGTGTTGGGAGCAGCCCAAACTGCAGAGGCGGCCGTGGAAATCCATAGAGTAGCAGGTCCCTGAGATTCCCGTTAGAGAAAGTTCGTTTGTGACCCGGGTGTTGGAGTTGGAGGGAACAGCTTGGGTTTTGAGAACATGCTGTTTGATGCCGCAGAACGTCTGACTTCACTGTCAGACCCCTAGAGCCCCTGCCTGCCCACCTCTACCCCTCACCCCTCCTCCTGCCCACCTCTACCCC
>JAKSZT010007291.1:0-16918 GCA_026826555.1 Tolypeutes matacus | reverse complement strand
CCGAAGGGGTGAGAAAATTAACCAATGTATATGTACATGGTAGTATGTGCACAATAAAATTAACTGTGTTCTGTTAATGAGCTGATTCCCTTCTCCCAGCCATTAGCCCAGGCAAGTTAAAATGACTCCCATCATTCCTAGAAGTTGGTTCTAAATCCTCTCTTGTCTTTCAAATGGGAAATGGGATCTGTGAAGTGTGAAATAGGGCAGAAGGACCCATCCTACAGAACAAGAGGGCTGAGGACTGGAGAGGTTAAGACAGGAGATGAGTAGCCACACCACTGAGGTGGAGCAGGAATTCCAGCCCAGTGTTTCTTTCAAGCTGGCTCTAGGCCAGGAAGACGGAAGAAAATAGCATCCAAGTGTAAATACTTGCTGGGTGTCTGGTACTACCTGGTCATGGAGGCCTTCAGGTACCCTGCTTGGGAGGCCTGGGCCAGGGCTGCTCTTCACTGGGCCCCAGTAGACTTGTCCTGGGTAGGGCTGCATTAGGGGGCCATGACCTGGGTACTAGAAATCCAATTTCAGCCCTGAGATCCTGAGCAGAGAAGGTGGCAGGTGGTGGGAAGTAGATGACCTCTTGGCAGCTCCATTCTGGCATTTATGAGTTATTGTCACTTTTAAAACAAAGGTACTTGATTTTTAGCTATGCCTCTGCAGAGTCATTCCTTCTGGCAGGCATCATTCAGAGGGCTCCTTTTTGGTCCTGGAGTTGGATTGGGGAATTCAAGTCCCTGGCTGAGGCCTGCTCTTGTAGGGGCACAAAGGCTTGGTATGTCCTGTGGTCACTCGGAGCACAGCTGACCACCTCTCTGTCCCACTCCCCAGTGCTACAGATCCTGGACAGCGCGAATGTGTACTATGCTATGCAGCCCTCGCCCAAGTATCATATTCTGCTCATGAAGTGGGACACACCCATGGATGACAAGGTTAAGAACAGAGCTATCTCAGTCCTTCTGGGGAAAAAGCAGAAGGGACCCAAGTTCCTAAAGTGGAAATTCTCATTGGCCCCTCGTGCCCACCAGCCTCAGCCTCAGGGTCCCCCTTCCCAGATCTGCCTGGCCAAGTAATTTTGCTGACCCCAATCTCAGTGGGCCAGGCCAGGCAGGCACTTCCCTTCCCACCAGCCAGTCTGGACCACCCTCAGACTCCACTTAACCCCCTGCACCTCTCTTGATGCCCCAAATGACTCTGCCCTTTGAAAGGCTGTCCTGGGCTCCTGTGACCAGTCACTCATTTAGGGGACAACTGAGGGTCTCACTTGGAGCCCTTGGATGACATCCATGACCTTTCAGGGTTCCCAGCACAGCCTTCCCCCCATGCTAGCCTTTTTCAGGAGTGAGGGTATCTCTGCTCACTCCCACCCATGTCCCCCCATTCCTCAGAAGTAGATAGAGTGACCCTTGTCACTGAGCTCACTCTCACTGAGTGAGTGAGGAGGGGCCCAGTTGGGTCCCAGTTTTCTCAAATTTCATGCCACTGCAAGGGCCACACCCCACTGTCTCTGAGAATTTATGAGACTATGCTAAATATGGTTAGTCAGAAGGAGGATTTGGTGAAATTGGAAAACATTTGAATTTATGAACAAACCGCAAAAAATTATATATATAGAGAGAGCGGAGGGGCAATATTTATCTATTGTAAATAGTAAATGTTACATGTGAGTATTTTCTTATTAAAGACTTGTTTCAACTACATTCTCAGAGTTGTCAATTCATTCTTTCATTTACTGTGTTAATTGAAATGTGTTGAAGCCTCTCACATTGCTCATTCAAAAAAGATCATGCAGAGTCATCAGTTTATTCATGCAGAGTCATCAGTTTATTTTAGAAGGGAGAAGAGAAAAGAGCCAGCCACCCTTCCCTGGCTTACTGAAACAAACACAGAAATCCCCTTTCACAGAGCAAATGTGCATTTCAGTGTCCATACACCTAGAAGGAGCTGAGACCACCCATGGGGATCATCAGGATTTAGATGCTGAAGGTACTTCCATTCATGAGGACAATTTCCTGACCCCAGGCAAGGCAGTGGGTGCCTTTCTACCACTTTGGAGGAAGGACATTTTCTGATTCTTGTCTGAGGTTTTTTTTGAGCACCAAATAGGAACTTGTAGTTTTCAAGGGCAAAGTCTAAATTTACATCAGCACTAGTTACAGATAAAATTAGAACACAGCTTCCAATGTGGAAAGGAAAAGGACAGAGGGAGATTATTAGCACACGGTCCATGGGGAGCAGAACTTTGCATCCTCAGTCCCCATCTAGACCCCATGGTCAAATCTTTACCTTAGATTTCATGCTTTGGGATGCTTATCCCTGACACTGAATTCCTTTTCCTTATGAGGGGCCTGGGGGGATTGAGATGCAGCTTTTCAGGCTCCAGCTGAGCCTGGTTTCATAAACACTACTGCTCCCTATGAACTAGTGCTTCCCACTGCCCTGCCATTCCTTGTGCAATTTCTTAACATAGAAAATCCATGGCAGGCCTTGGCCTCTCTGTTGAGTACCTGGTGACCTCTACTCCCCAGATGGGGCCTGAGGCATCGCCCGTGGGCTAAGAATGCCAAGACAAGAATACTTATTCCTTGTAAGCAGACACATGCACCCCCTTTTCTGTGGGTCAAGGTGAAGTCTTGGGCCGTGTGGTTTGAGGTCCACCATCTCGGGGATTTCCAGTTTACACTCTCAGCTGTGTTGCTACCGATTGTCCTCAAGAGGAGTTTGGCTCTGAGCCCTTAGAGCTTGCCAGCCCCCTGGGATGACTGCATCCATTGTCCAAAATTTGTGCTTTGCTTATGTCATTGGCGTGTGGACAATTCCTGTGGGGAGAGGTTGAAAGATAGGGCCTGAGGGGGGAAAGGAATGCCACCTGGACTGAGGACCACAGCCTTGCACAGACACACCTCACCACAGATTAAATTACTGAATGTCTTCCTGTCTGGGCAGTGACAGGCCCTGGCCTGAGCTACCTGTGTGCCCTGCCCTGGCTTCCCCATGTTCAGGAGCTAAAGGTTTAACCCCTGGCACAACTCAGAGCCTCAGGACCCTGCACCAGCCTCCTGCCTGCCCTAGCTGTGGGCTGTGGGGTCACTTCAGGCTGGTTTATCAGGGAAGCAAAACACTATAATCTTACATTTTAAATAGGAAATATAAGCCTAAACTAATCCATTTTCTCTGTAAACAACAGAGTTTCTAGCTCTGTTTATTGAGCAGGCCTATAAGTAAAGAAAATCTGGTAGCAACAACCACCACTGATGCCCAGATTGTGGTCTCTAAATACTATTTTCCATGAAAAGGGAAGAGGGCACCTAAGAAGTACGTGGGAGTCCAGGTCTTGGCCAGGAAATGTGTGATAGGAACCTGACAATCATGGTGTACTGGAGAGCATGGAAGGCACCAAAGCCCTTGGGTGGAATCGACCCATGACAGGAGCCAACTGGGAGGTCTTCTGGCCAAATCTAGGTCTAGTTTGGTATCATAATAGCCAAAAAGTACAAGCAACTCAAATGCCCATGGAACGATGAAAGGATAAAGAAAATATGGTCTATCCATACAATGGGGTAATATCAGCCATAAGACCTAGTGAAGTACAGATATATGCTAGAAGGGGAGAGACCTGAGGAATATTATGCTAAGTGAAAGAAGCCAGGCACAAGAGGTCACTTACAGGATTTCATTTATATGAAGCATCCGCACGAGGCAAATCCAGACACATAGAAGATAGATGAGTAGTTGCTAGGGGTTGGGGTGAGGGTGATTGGGAGGAAGGGACTGCTATTGGGTCCAGGTTTTCATTTGGAATTGATGAAAATACCTGGGATTAGATCATAGTTATGATTTTACAGTCTTATGAATATACTAAAAAGCACTGAGTGTGGCACTTTAAAAGGCTGAAATTATGGTGTGTTAATTACATGTCAATAAAAAGTCAATCCTGGAAGTCCATAAAGTTGTTTGTCTTAAGTGAGGCCTGGACAGCTTTGGAAATAGACAAACACCTGTGCAAACACTGATGGTTTTAAGAAAGCCTCAAGGGCTTTCAGAGACTAGAGGAATGGGGGAGGAGGAATCAGATGAGGTACTGCTTCCCTGGCTCTGGCCTTTCCCCTTGACCAAATCTGCCCCAAACCCCCACCACACTCTTCCACTCCTGGGAATGGCATTGCCCCTCATATATTTTGTGCAGAGCTCAGAGAGAATCTTCTCATTACCCTGAGCTTCTATGCAAGCTGTTTGATGCCTTGAGTCTGCCACAGGTAAGAAAAAGTCTTTGTGGGAACTTGTAAAACAGCAGGGTGGTGACACTGCTCAAGCACTACTGTACTGGCTGCTAAACTGCCATGGCCTTGAGTCCTCTGAGTGCTACCCTAGACTACCTGGCCATTCTTTGGGGCCCCAGGACCTCCTCATGATCTGGCACCTAATGGGTTCATGCTTCATGGCAGGGGGCCTCAGGACCCCAACTAAGACTGGTGTTCTTTCTCTTGACCAAACTGCCAGCCTAGCTCCTTGGGTGCCCCTCCCTGCTCCCACCCCCCATCCTGACTACATCAAAACTCATCTTGTAGCTGTGAGACTGCAGAGAAATGCCACCCAGAATGCAGGAAATCAAAGGAAAAGAGACACTCTCAGACCCTAACATTTCTAAATCTCACACTCATACCTGATCTTCCCCTCTACACTCCCCCTCACTCATGCTTTAGGCTGCCCTGGTGCTGAGAGGCCCCTAACCAGGCAATTCCTTCTCTGCCTCTTCCTCTCCTCCAGCCTTCCACAATTCCAGGTGGCCTCATCACTGCCGAGGAAAACCCTCAACACTGAGGGGTCCTCATGGCAGCAGCCTCAGTAAATCCCTCACCCTGGCTTCACTCTGCCAGGTATCTATTCAGGTGAGCCCACCTCATCAGAGAGAACCTGTGCTGCTGCTTCATGCCCACACTCTGGTCAGTCTGACCATTGGTCATGGGGAAAGGTGGCTTGGTTGGTGCCTTCTTCTCATCCCTAGTTGGTGGCCAGGACCACAGATTTACTTCTCTCCCACCAGCCATGAGACTTTGAAAGGAACATCAATGAAGACCTTGTCGATGGAAGGCCACACTTGCTTTCAGGGGGAAAATCTGGCCTGACAGTTAAGATCTCTGGTATTGCAATTTTCCAAACTTCCTCAATGACAGAAAGTTCTGCCTGGTAGCCAGATTAAATTTACTTCCCCAAGGCCACCTTCCCACCATGGAGAGTGCAGAACATTTCTTGAGATTTTTTATTTTATTTCCCCCAAGGGTGTGAAATCATCCTGACACTCCACAGGTAAGCTGTCTCCTGAGGGACTGGTGCTGCCTGCCACCTGAATGTCCAGTGCTCTTGCCCCTCACATGGCAGGGACAGCTGCTCTCGAGCCTGGTCCTTCTTTCAAGTCAGACAGACTGGCCTGGTAGGGGAACAGGTGTTGGGGGCCAGAGTAGGCTCTCCAAGCTCCTCCGCAAAGCCCAGGAAATCTCTCAGAACCCATGGCTTTCTTTGGACTTTCTGAGCATGAGGAGTCTTGGGCTGTTGATGAGGGTATCAACAGAAGCCACCTCATCCTGGACCTTGCTGAGACATGGGGTCCTAGGATGAGTTAGCACAGAGAGACCAGGGTCATGCAGTGAGCCACTGACCATCAAAGAGGATGTTGGCAATGCCCGAAAGCCTGTGGTGTGGCAGGAGGACCTGGACAGGGATGTCTGGGGACATGATGGGGACTGGAGGGCTGTGAGATTGTCCCACAGAGATGGGCTTCTACAGTGTTTCGGGAAAGTGATGAAGACAGTCTAGGTTGGTGGGGTGTCCACACACTGACATCAGGCTACTGGGTGGGCTTCCAGGAGAAGAGGGTGCCTACTCATGGGGTGGGGGCTGGAACTGCACATTCTGGAGCCCCAAGGATGATCAAGGTGATGCCCTGGATAATTTGTGCTGAGCTCCACTAAGAGGGCACCTGGCAAGGGGCCTGTGATGGCAGCTGGGCCTCAGGCACATGGGAGGGAGGACTTAGCAAGCAGAATAAGGGAGCAGCCCAGTTAGCAGGACAAGGACACATGGCCTGGAGGGTCCCATAGTCAGGCTGCCTGGGAGCTCATCCTCGTGAGCTCATAGGGAGAAGGACTCTCCAGCACAGGGGCAGGGGGACAGGAGGAAAAGGACAGTGTACCTGGGCCATCTCAGGGTTCCCAGGGAGGCCTTAAGGGATTCATCTCCTGCTGTCCACTCCCAGTGTAGCATCAAACAGGAAAAATTACCTGTTGATTGATTTAGGTTCCAGTATGTGATGTCCTGCTGCAGCTTCCTCTCTCTGTGGCCTGTCACCAGGATGTGACAAAAGCTGATGAGTACAGGATCATTATGATAATGGTCTTCAGAGAATAAACCAATCCATGCACCAAACTGAGAAACCCAGAGTGAATTTCAGGCCAGGCTGTACCTACCCAGTATTGCACAGGTTTTGCTTCTTATGACATGGTTGCAGTGTCAGATGTTACCACATAGAACTCTTGTGTTTGCTGAAATACATTAAAAATGAGGTATAAAGAGCTGCAATGACCAAAATACACAAAGAACCCTTAAAATTCAATAAGAAAACAAGGCAGATAGAAAACAGGCCAAAGACCTAAAGAGATACTTCAACAAAGAAGGTATATACATGGTAAATATGTAAGTAAAGATCCTCAACATCATATAAAATTAAGGAATTGCAAATGAAAACAGTTTGATTCTACTACACTCCAGTAGAATGGGCTAAAATCCAAAATGCCAACAATTACAAATGCTGGCAAGGATATGGAGCAACTGGAACTCTCATTCATTGGTGGTGGGGATGCAAAAATGGTACAGTCACTTTTAAACACAGTTTGGCAGTTTCTTACAAAGCTGAATACAGGCTTACCATAGGACCCAGCAATCACACTCCTCAATATTTGCACAAAGGATTAGAAAATTATGTCCACACGAAAACCTTAACAGGAATGTTTATAGCAGCTTTATTCATAATTGTCAAAAATTGGAAGGGACCAAGATGCCCAATCATAGCTGAATGGGAAAACAAACTACACAGCCTTCCAATGGCATATTACTCAGCAATAAAAAATGAGGTATCAAGCCACAAAAAACATAGAAGAATCTTCAAGTCCTACTGCTAGATGAAAGCAAGCAGTCTGCAAAGGCTCAATACTGTATGATTCCAACTACATGACACTGTGGAAAAGACAAAACTATTGTATTAGTCAGCCAAAGGGGTGCTAATGTGAAATACCAAAAATGGGTTGGTCTTTATAAAGGGTATTTATTTGGGGTAGAAGTCCACAGGTACCAGGCCATAAAGCGTTAAGTTTCTTCTCTCACTACAGTCCCTTGCCACGTGTTAGAGCAAGACAGCTGCTGGTGTTTGCCAGGGTTCAGGCTTCTGGGGTTCCTCTCTTCCCGGGGCTGCATTTCTCTCCGGGCTTTGCTCCTGTTTCCTCCAAAAGGTCAGCTGTAGACTATCAGGCGAATGGCTTGCTTCTCTTCTCCTGGGGCCTTCTTTCCAACATCAAATCTGCTTCTCAAAAGACTGCTTCAACTGTCCTTTGCCTTGCCTTTTATATTCGATTCCCCACCCACCAAGGGGTGGGGCTCAATGCCCTAATCCTAACCTAATCATACCCAGATTAACAGATCAGTTTACAAGCATGATTCAGTTATATTTTTGGAATTCATAATTACATCAAACTGCCACAACTATAGAAACAGTAAGAAGATTAGAGGTTCCCAATAATTTCTTGGAGCAGTGAGATGAATAGGTGGAGCACAGGCATTATTAGGGCAGTAAAACTGTCCTGTAGGATCATGGATTGCTGGCTATGTGGCATGATGCATTTGTCAAAGCCTGTATAACTGTTCACACAAAGAGTGAACCCTAATATGAACTCTGGGCTTTAGTTACAAAAATTGTATCAATATTGGTTAAATACCTGCAAGACAATAATAGGATAAACTGCATATGTAAGGCAGGTATACAGGAAATCTACATTCTATGATTTTTTTCTGTAAAGCTGAAAAATGCATTATTTTTAAAAGAAGAGGTAGAAAAAATCTTAGAGATATATTACTACCCATTCATTTTATGGGAACTTGGAGCTCAAAGGGGCTGGAAGCCACTGTAGCTTATCCACAGGAGGTGCTCAGTCCAGAAGCTGAATGAATGAGTGAATGAATGGACAAGGGTTAAAAAGAAAGCAATAAACCCTTGCTTCCTTTGTCATGAATGGATCATTTTCTAAACTAAATGAATCTTTAAGTAACAACATTAGTAATTGTGGATATGTTCTTTCTGAACATTTTCAAAAAGTTTTCATACATTTATTCTAACTGTTTAGATATCATTAGACTGCCTATTACTGCCCTCTACTTATACCCTAAGGTCTGTTAAATGTGCTAGAACATTCTGACCAGTAGCCTTGATCACCCACTTGACCATTAAGCTGTACTTGTTTTTACTACTGAGCTTTATAGCCTCTCTCAGGACATGAGTTCTAAGCATAAGTAGAGGATGTGAATTCAAAGCCCCTGATGCTGGTCCCCCTAGGCAGCTCTACAACGGTGGTGGGTCAAGCTCTCCCAAGAGGGTGCAGCCACTTGGGGCTGGTCTATTACCCATGTCTGCTTCCTGGTAGCCATTCTGCATGATGGTCCTGTCGAGGTGTGCAATCAGCCACGTGCCCAGGATGCAACTGAAGAACAGCCTGGAGAGGCATGTTCCCAGGCCCAACAGCATGTTGTAGAAGAACAGAAAGTAGTTTAAATTGTGGAATGCTCTCCTGCAAATGGAAGGCAGCCCAAGGTGAGCACTCTTTGAGTATGACAAGGAGGCTAGGCATGTGGGCTCTGGACACATGGTCACATGCTACCTATTCTGGCTCCAGCTCGGTGACTTTGTGGGGGAAGTGAGCACTGGGTGCACCCACCTCTCAGCACTGGGTAAGGACCAGCTCAGATATGGTGCAGAGGGCACTGAGCTCAGTGCAGGACCAGTGTCAGTGGTGACTGTCATTGTTTAATGCAGCCTCTGGGTTCTGGGGTTTCCTGTACAAGCAATATCAGATGGATACCCTGGATTTGTGGGTACAGCCGAGGTTAGAGCTTTCCCACTGTATGCTTCAACAGTGTCCAGACTCCAGGTGGTTCCATCCTAGTGAAATTCCCAAATCATTGTCTGGTTTCATGGGACCCATTGCCTCTGGGATAAATTCCAAATTTCACATCCTGATAGCCAAGGGCCTCTCTGATTGGGCTTTTCTGACCATGTCACCTTCTGTCTGTTACTACCTGTAATGGTTAGGCTAATGTGTCAACTCAGCCAGGTAACTGTGTCCAGGTGTTTGGTCCAGCAAGCACTGGGCTAATTGTAATACAAGAACATTTATGGACTTAGATCATCAGTGAGTTTACGGTGTGGATGGCTGATTATATCTGTATCAATCAGGGAGATTGCATCATCAATCAGTGACACTTTTATCCAATCAGTTGAATGCCTTAAAAGGGGAAGTGATTTCAACATTCAGAGAGAATTTCCCAGCTCATCTTTGGACAGCCAACTTCTCCCATAAACTCATCAAGGACCTTTCATCGAACTTTCATCGGAGCCCCTGGTTTGCATGCAGCCTGCCTACAGAACCCAGACTTGTGCATCCCCATGGTCACCTGAGAGACTCTTTTAAAATTCCATATTATTGACAGATATCTCCTGTTGATTCTGTTTCCCAAGAGAACCCTGACTAATACAGCCTGGTACTGGGAGTGGTTTTTGAGGAACAGAGTCCTACACATGGCATGTCTGAGGTGGTTCTGGGAGTTTTGTAATTGGCTCTCTACTCTAATTGGACTCAAGCGTACTAATGACTCCCTTTCCAACAATAAAGAGGTTGCTAACAGTCCATGGCCTGAGCTGGCAATAGAGATACACAAAATAGCATCACTGGATTCCCCTACTTCCATGCTTATAAGAAGGAAGGATGTGGATGAGAGTGTTTTTAACACCTTAGCAGAATTTTGTGGAATCAAAAAGTATAATGATGTTGGCTGGTTCCTCTTAGATACTCTGGATACAGTTACAAAAGAAAGAGATGAGTAAAGTCTTCAAATTTGAAACTCAAATGCCACATGAATGATATGAAAGTTTCTATGTGTGCCTTGAAAGAAAACGTTGTCTCCTGTAGCCACAGACTTGCGATATCTGAGAATCAAACCCAGACTCTCATTGTATGAGTAGCAGAATTACAGAGGAAACTGAAATCTCAACCTTGCAAGGTTTCTGCAATTAAAGTGAAGGCATTGATTGGAAAGGAGAGGAACCCCGAGGATTGGGATGGAGACATATGGGATGATGATAATATTGGTGGGGACATTGGAACCCTAAATTCTGCTGAGACTTTATCAGATAAACCTGCAATGGCCTTCCCTGTGGAGACCACATCTTGTCAACCTTGTATCATCCAGCCTCCAGCTTGCCAGAGGGAGTCTGGGCATCCTTCCAGCCCTGAGGCAGGTACCAGCCAAACTCCAGCATGCACTGTCCAACTTCCAGTCTGCCCTGAGGAATCTGTCTTCCAACCCCTGCCTGAAGAGTTTAATCTGGTCTCACCAGAAGAAAATGCAAAGGAATGCCCTCAGGTCAGTAGCCTGCAAGACATCTCTAATCCTTCTCCTTACCCACACCCCACACCCCTCTTGTCTTTGAGATCCATTACTAGACTAAAATCACAACAAGTCCCCAAAAGTGAAATAAAAAGTGTGACCCATGAGGAAGTATGCTATACTCGGAAAGAATTGCATGAGTTTTCCAACTTATATAGACAGAAATCAGGGAAATATGTGTGGGAATGGATACAAAGGGTATGGAATAATGGTGGAAGGAATATAAAGTTGTATCAGGCTGAAGTTATTGATACAGGCCCACTAAGTAGAAATTCTGGATTCAACAATTTAGCTCGAGGAGTTAGAAAGGGCTCTAACACTTTGTTTGGGTGGCTGACTGAACCATGGAACAAATGATGGCCTAGCATGTCTGATGTTGAGATGCCTGGTTTGCCGTGGTATACAGTAGATGAGGGGATTCAAAGGTTTAGAGAGATTGGAATGCTAGAATGGATTTACCATTTGAGACCTGCCCACCCATCCCAGGAATGTCCAGAGGACACACCTTTAACCAGGACTGTGAAGATTAAATTTGCAAGACTAACTCCATCTTCTCTGAAGAGCTCTGTGGTTGCTCTACTTTGCAGTCCAGATATTACTGTAGGGGAGGCTGTAATGGAATTGGAATGCTTAAATATTATGAAGATGATCAGATCAAGGCCCGGTAAAAGTCAAGTATCAGCAGTTAATTGCCAAAGGCAAGGTAGGCGTGGTTACCGCAATAAAAGACAGATTCAAAACAGCACACAGAATAGTCACATGGAGTTATGGCGTTGGCTAATAGATCATGGGGTACCCAGAAGTGAAATATATGGGCAGTCTACTAAATTTCTTCTGGATCTGTATAAGCAGAAGAGTTCTAGGTCAAGTGAACAAAATCCTAACTCTAATTACAGACGCAGAGAATCACATCCCCTTAATCAGTTCCCAGACTTGAGACAGTTTACAGACCCAGAGCCCCTTGAATGAGGAGAAGGCCAGGTCCCCTTGGGGAAGGATCCTGTTAAACTGCTAAAAATTTATATAGTTAATTTTCCTCCCACCTTTCCCCAGGGAGACCTACGGCCTTTTGCCAGAGTAACTGTGCATTGGGGAAAAGGAAATGATCAGACATTTTGGGGATGATTAGACACTGGTTCAGAAGTCACATTAATTCCAGGAGACCCAAAATGTCACTGTGGTCTACCAGTCAGAGTAGGGGCTTATGGAGATCAGGTGATTGATGGAGTTTTAGTTCAGGTCCATCTCACAGTGGGTCCAGTGGATCCCCGGACCCATTCTGTGGTTATTCTCCAGTTCCAGAATGCATAATTGGAATAGACATACTCAGTAACTGGCAGAATCCCCACATTGGATCCCTGACTCATGGAGTGAGGGCTATTATGGTTGGAAAGGCCAGGTGGAAGCCTCTAGAACTGCCCCTGCCTAGCAAAATAGTAAATCAAAGGGAATACTGGATTCCTGGAGGTATTGCAGAGATTAGTGCCACCATCAAGGATTTGAAGGATGCAGGGGTGGTGATTCCCACCACATCCCCATTCAACTCTCCTATTTGGCCTGTGCAGAAAACAGATGGATCTTGGAGGATGACAGTAGATTATCGTAAACTTAACCAGGTGGTGACTCCAATTGCAGCTGCTGTCCCAGATGTGGCATCATTGCTTGAGCAAACCAACACTTCCCCTGGTACCTGGTATGCAGCTGTTGATCTGGCAAATGCTTTTTTCTCAATTGCCATTAGTAAGGATCACCAGAAACAGTTTGCTTTCAGCCGCAAGGCCAGCAGGATACAATCACTGTCCTGCCTCAGGGGTATATCAACTCTCCAGCCCTATGTCATAATATTGTCCACAGGGACCTTGATCATCTCTCCTCCCACAAGACATCACACTGGTCCATTATATTGATGATATCATGTTGATAGGACCTACTGAGCAAGAAATAGCAAAGACTCTAGATTTATTGGTAAGGCATTTGTGTGAGAGAGGATGGGAAATAAATCCAACAAAAATACAGGGTCCTTCCACCTCAGTGAAATTTCTAGGTGTCCAGTGGTGTGGGGCCTGTCGAGATATCCTTTCTAAAGTAAAGGATAAGCTGCTGCACCTGGCCCCTCCTATGACCAAAAAAGAGGTACAATGCTTAGTTGGCCTCTTTGGATTTTGGAGACAACACATTCCTCATTTGGGTGTGTTACTGCAGCCCATTTACCGAGTGAGCAGAAAAGCTGCTAGTTTTGATTGGGGACTGGAACAAGAGGAAGCCCTGCGACAGGTGCAGGCTGCTGTGCAAGCTGCACTACCACTTGGACCATATGATCCAGCAGATCCAATGGTGCTGGAAGTTTCAGTGGCAAACAGAGATGCTGTCTGGAGCCTTTGGCAGGCCCCTATAGGGGAATCACAACGCAGACCCTTAGGATTTTGGAGCAAAGCCTTGCCATCCTCTGCAGATAACTACTCCCCTTTTGAGAAGCAGCTTTTGGCTTGCTACTGGGCCTTAGTAGAGACTGAACGCTTAACCATGGCCATCAAGTTACCATGAGACCTGAGTTGCCTATCATGAGCTGGGTATTATCTGACCCACTAAACCATAAAGTTGGGCATGCACAGCAGCACTCCATAATAAAGTGGAAGTGGTATATACAAGATTGGATTCAATTAGGTCCTGAAGGCACAAGTAAGTTAGATGAGGAGGTGGTCCAAATGCCCATGGTCACCACCCCTGCCATGTTACCTTCTCTTTCCCAGCCCACAACATTGGCCTCTTGGGGAGTCTCTTACAATCAGTTGACTGAGGATGAGAAAACTCAGCCCTGGTTTACAGATGGTTCTGCACGATATGCAGGTACCACCCAAAAGTGGACAGCTGCAGCACTGCAGCCCTTTTCTGGGACATTCTTGAAGGATAGTGGTGAGGGCAAATCCTCCCAGTGGGCAGAGCTTCAAGCAGTGCATCTAGTTGTTCATTTTGCTTGGAGGAAGAAATGGCCAGAGGTGCATTTGTACACTGATTCATGGGCTGTTGCCAATGGTTTGCCTGGATCGTTAGGGACTTGGAAGGAACATGATTGGAAAATTGGTGACAAGGAGGTCTGGGGAAGATCTATGTGAATAGATCTTTCTGAATGGGCAAAAAACATGAACATATTTGTGTCCCACGTGAATGCTCACCAGAGGGAGACTTCAGTAGAGGAAGAGTTTAATAATCAAGTGGATAAGATGACCCGCTCTGTGGCTAATGCTCAGTCTCTTTCCCCAGCCACTCCTGTCATTGCCCAATGGGCTCATGAACATTGAATGCCCAATCTGCCAGCAGCAGAGACCCACATTCAGCCCCAGATATGGCTCCATTCCTCAAGGTGACCAGCCTGCTACCTGGTGGTAGGTGGACTACATTGGGCCACTTCCATCATGGAAGGGGCAGCAATTTGTTTTAACTGGAAGACACATAATCTGGCTATGGGTTTGTATTTCCGGCATGCAATGCTTCTTCCAAAACTACCATCTGTGGACTTACCGAATGTCTTATTTACCGCCATGGCATTCCACACAGCATTGCTTCTGATCAAGGAACCCATTTCACAGCAAATGATATGCAGGAATGGGCACATGCCCATGGAATTCACTGGTCTTACCATGTTCCCCATCACCCTGCAGCAGCTGGATTAATAGAATGGTGGAATGGCCTTTTGAAGACTCAATTACAGCACCAACTAGGTGGCAATACCTTGCAGGGCTGGGGCAATGTTCTCCAGGAGGCTGTGTATGCTCTGTATCAGCGTCCTCTCTATGGTGCTGTTTCTTCCATAGCCAGGATTCATGGGTCCAGGAATCAAGGGGTGGAAATGGGAGTGGCTCAACTCACTATTACCCCTAGTGACCTACTAGGAAAATTTTTGCTTCCTGTCCCTGAAACCTTAAGCTCTGCTGGCTTACAGGTTTTAGTCCCAAGAGGAGGAGTGCTGCCACCTGGGAACATAACAGTGATTCCATTGAACTGGAAGTTAAGACTGCCACCTGGCCACTTTGGGCTCCTCTTACCTGTGAATCAACAAGCAAAGAAGGGAATTACTGTACTGGCTGGGGTAATTGATCCTGACTATCAAGGAGAAATAGGACTACATCTACATAATGGGGGTAAAGAAGAGTTTGCCTGGAATGCAGGAGATCCTCTAGGGCGTCTCCTAGTCCTGCCATGCCCTGTGATTAAAGTCAATGGAAAATTGCAACAAACAAATTCAAGCAGGACTAACAATGGCCCAGAACATTCGGGAATGAAAGTTTGGGTCACCTCACCAGGCAAAGAACCACGGCCAGCTGAAGTGCTTGCTGAAGGTAACGGGAACTTGGAATGGGTAGTGGAAGAAGGTAGTGATAAATATGAACTTCAAACACATGACCAGTTACAGAAACGAGGGTAATGGTCATGAACCCTTCTTCTATGTTTCATTATGAGTATAATTGTATATGCAAACAAAATGAATTTTCTTTGTTTTCTTCCCCAACCTTTTCCCCTATCATGAAAAGTTGTCTTAATTCCACATGGTAATATTTAAGGATGTCAAGTTTAAGAGTGACTATTATCCAAGGATTTGCACCCTGTTCTGTGGGGTATTAATGCTTTTCTGGTTGTACGCAGGGGAGTTGAACATTGTTAGGCGGAATTATATATGTATGCTTGTCTGTTATTGTTTTTACTTAGAGACTAAGAATGGTTTAGAGTTATGTGTATGATTGCCGAGTTGACAAGGAGTGGACTGTGATGGTTAGGCTAATGTGTCAACTCGGCCAGGTAATTGTGTCCATGTGTTTGTTCCAGCAAGCACTGGACTAATTGTAATACAAGAGCATTTATGGACTTTGATCACCAATGAGTTTACTGTGTGGATGGCTGATTACATCTGCATCAATCAGGGAGGTTACATCATCAATGGGTGGCACTTTTATCCAAACAGTTGAATATCTTAAAAGCGGGAGTGATTTCAACATTCAGAGAGAATTTCCCAGCTCGTTGTTGGACAGGCAACTTCTCCCAGAAACTCATCAACAGCCTTTTACCTGAGCCACTGGTTTGCAGCCTGCCTACGAAACCTGGACTTGTGTATCCCCACGGTTGCGTGAGAGACTATTTTAAAATTTCATATTATTGACAGATATCTCCTGCTGACTCTGTTTCCTGAGAGAACCCTGACTAATACAACTTCCCAGTATGGGAATTCAATATTTATTCAGTTATTGTGTGGGTCTCCACCCACCAAGACAACACCCCATGTGCACCCATCCCCACACATTCCACAATCCAAAATCACCAACAAGCCACACAAATGATCCTCCCCTGCCACAGTTGTGACCCTTCGGTGACCCAAATTCTCCCCCAAAAGAAAACCACAAAGTAAAAAAATAAAAAAATTAAATAATAATAAAATTAAAAATAACAAATAAAATACAAAAATAAAAATACTAAGTATTAATTAATTAAAATTTTTAAAATTAAAAAATTTTATTGTATCTTTCATCACCATAAAATCTATTGTTCTACTTGAAAACTTACTATATAATTTATCTTTTCTAAGTGGAAGACAATTTACTGCTTATGACAGTTTTAATTTGGTGAATCTCAGAAAAGATGTTTTTCAACTAATCCTTTACTTGGGTGTGAGACCCTTTGATTGCACTAGATTCAGTTAAGGGACATTGATTAAATCCATTTAATAGTTTGCTTTTGATTGGACTATTGCAGTGAAGCATGACTCAGGCTGGGTCTCTGCTTTCTTGCTGGGTCTTATTTAATCAATGGTTTTACAGAGCCATCAAGAGGCTTTTACAGTCAATAAGAATTTTGGAGGTATGAATTACTTCTAATTGCTTCTTCTTTCTAAAAACCAACAAATAACTTGGTATGTGATTTTCTAGAAAGCCTACCTCCAGGAAATTAACATTATGTTCCTGTGGACCCACTCCTAAGTTCAGGTCTATATGTAAGGAAGAAGAGTTTCTCATACACTGTTGTTTTAGTATTACCATAAAATATTATCTTATTATACAATATTTAAATGTTTTCACAAATTTTATTTTATATACTGGTCCATGATATGATAAAATATTTTTTGTTTTTCAATATTTTCACATATAAAAATGACTTTTTGCACAATTAAAATAAAATATGCATTGATGTATGATTAAACACACCTGGAGGTAAAAGATATGTTTTA
>JAKSZT010007143.1:0-11972 GCA_026826555.1 Tolypeutes matacus | reverse complement strand
GGGGCTCAGCCGCCTGTGCCAACCTCCACCGGCAGCCTCAAAACTCACGAATCTCCACCGTTCGGTCCACGCCGCGGATCCGCGCAGATAGATATCCCAAGGCTCTCACTCCACGCGTGCACAGCACAGACCCCCGGGCAGGACCCCGTCCCCAATCCGCCTTGCTCTGGGAGCTTGCAGTGTGTGCCCTCCTACACTAACGCCATCTTGCCCCCCTCGTTTGCCTTGCCTTTTATATTCGATTCCCCACCCAACAAGGGGTGGGGCTCAATGCCCTAATCCTAACCTAATCATGCCCAGATTAACAGATCAGTTTATAAGAATGATCCAATTATATTTTTGGAATTCTTAATTACATCAAATTCCCCAACGGTTACACAGTCCTTTGCTTAGGTTTAGTAGATCTTATGTGGTAGACCTAATTGTGAACTCTTCAGAGGGTTTGACTGTTTTAGTTGTCTATCTTTATCTTTATGAATTATTTTATTATTGCTGGTTTATCCAATACCTTGAAATCAAGAAGTGTAATATTTAAAATTCATTCTTTTATAAATTTGTGTAGGCTGACCCAGATGCTTTACATTTCCATAAAAATATTATAATTAGTTTTAAAATTCTAAAAAAAAAAAGCCAGTTTGTGTTTTAGGGGGAAGATAACATTGAATCTAGGAATTAATTTTGTAGGTATTACAAGTGACATCTGAAAAACTGTTGAGTTGGATCCAAGATGAGGGCATAGGGGGCAGCAGGCTACACTCACATTCGAGTAGCAGTGGGAAGATTGGTAGGCTTATTAAGCATAGGGGAACTCTCATGGCTCTGGGGTAGTGTGGATAGCTGCCTAAAAGTATTCTGGTCCAGAAGAGCAGAATATAAACTTTTGTAACACTGTAGAAATTAATAGACCTTTGAACATTCTTAGGAATTATTTTCCCAGAGAAACATCAAACCAGATCCTCACTAAGTGAAACTAAGCCACTGTCCATTGTAATGTCCCTTGTGTCTCTGGGTGTTTACTTTACAATTTTGATTTGGTCTGGATCAGGCACTGATTCTCTGGAGGTCCCAAAATTCTACAATCAGACCCAGAGCAAGTCAGGAGACTTGCTGGCTCTGTGCTAAGATAGCTTTATGAAGAAAGGAGAAAAGATAATGTAGCCTGGATTGGTATTAAGTTAGGTGCCAGGAATGTCTGACATGGGGAAGGACAAAGAGAACTAAAGACAGACATCACAATCAAGATATGGATCATTATCAAGACTAATCTAGATGTGTAGAACTAGGTAGATAGGTAAAATCCGTGACTAATGGGATTATGGGTGGGTACAGGTTATTTGTTGTTCCAGGAACTAACATTCCTGGAATAGATGTTGTAGAATGGATGAAGGAAGGTAAAAAAAGAAAAAAAGGAAAAAAAATTCCCTTCATATGCATATCTGAGGTGAAGGGGATATTATTATGTGAGAACATAATGAAAATGTCAGAAGAAATGAGCATTCAAAATACAACAAGGCTTTTATTCTGTTTACCATGTGATTATTTCCCCCTTTATCACTGCATTAGTGCAGGTTGTATACGCACAGTCTTAAATGCACACACTGATTTTCAGTGAGCTCTTCTCTCTCTTCCATACACAAAGCCAAACATGAAAGATTTTCTCATAGATTTGAAACTTCAGGAAATCAGCAATTCGAAGTACCCTGTCTAGTTCAGATCAGCATTCTTAGAAAAATGCAAGAAATATTGATTTGTTGAGAAATTATTGAGCACATTAAGTTCATTATATCAATTATTCCTTACTATAATGCCTATTTTGAAATGTGTATTATAAGCTGTGTTATTTGACATAAGGACACTGATCCTTCTAGTTGTTATGAACCAATTCAAACAGCTAATAAGCATAGAGCAAGATTCTATGTCCTCCATTCAGTGAAATAAATGGGTATTTCTAAGTTTAATGCTTGCTTTCAGGCTTTGAATGTTAAGGAACCTTGATTAAATGAAGGATTCTAGCACTTTCAATGAAGGATAAAAGAACCCAGTGTTTTGTCACCCAGTTCAAACACAATGTCTTTAATCAAGATCACCAATATTAAACCACAGAAGAAAATAGCTGCTTATACCTCTAACCATCCTCCCCATTCAAACACACATGTAGATATGCCCTAAAAATCAGAAGTAGTTAGCTCTACATACTTCTAAACATACTCCTTTCTCAAACACGTATCTGGATACACCCTAGAAATGTATGCAGGTACCTCATGTACATTGTGGTAAATTATAGACTCAAATTTGGATTCATTTCTGGTCACCTTAGCTTTTGTTGCCTCAAAAATTTTAATTCTGATGTGGTACAATTTATCTCTTTTCAAATGTGTCATGCTTTTGATATTATATTAAGGACTTTTTGCCTAATCCAAGGTCAGAAAGATTTTCACTCCTATTTTGTTCTAAACATTGTGTACATTTACATTTATGTTTAGTTAAAGATCCATTGTGAATTCATTTTGTGCAATGAGTGAGATATAGGTTGGTGTCCAACCTTTTGTATATGTGGATATCCAATTGTTCTATCACCATTTGTTGAAAAGACTACTTTTTTCCACTGATTTCCTACATACCTTTGCTTAGATTTATTTGAGGATATATGTGCCAGTCCTCTACTACACTTTCCAGTCTTTTCCATTTATAACTTGACCATTTTAATGAAAAATCCATGCCATAGCTTTATAAAATATTTTGCTATCAGGTAATGTAAGTTCAGGTTTTTTTTTTTCCTTTTTAAATTCTGGGGATAATTTAAATCCATTGAATTTCCATATTTATATTAAAAGAATTTTGTAAATTTATGAAAATAATACCAGTTTGGATTTTGTTTGGGATGACATTGACCTAAATTTTAATATAAGAAGAGTTAAAATATTAATATAGTTGAAATATCAAATCCATGAAAACAATATTTCACTCTATTTAGTAAAGTCTTTCTAGTCTCTCAGCATAGTTCTATAGTTCTAATGCACGTATCTTGCACCATGTTATATCACATTTATCCTTAACTATTTTGTGTTTTTTAATCTATTATAATTGACTGTTGCATGTTAAGTTGTGCCCCCTCCCCCAATATATGTATATGTCTTAGCACTTGGTCTTGTGAATGTCACCTTATTTGGAAATAGAGTCTTTGAGGATGTAATTAGTTAAAATGAGATGAACCTGGATTAGGTTGGGCCCTAAACTAATATGATTTCCTTGAAAGAAGAGGGAAATTAGAACAGAGAAGAAATCATGGAAGATTATCCATGTGAAGATGGAGATAGAAACTGGAATGATGCATGTACAGGCCAAGGAATACCATGGATTGCCAGCAAACACCAGAAGCTAGAGGATGTAAGGAAAGATTCTCCCTTATAAGTTTCTGAGAAAGTGCAGCCCTGCTTACAAATTGATTTTTTTATTTCTACCTCCAAAAGTGTTAAACACTAAATTTCTGTTGTTTGAAGCAACCTAGTTTGTGGTACTTTGTTATTACTGTTTAGTAATTTAAAAGAATGGCATTGTAAAAATTCAATTTCTGATTTTTTTACTAGTATAGAAACTATATTTGATTTTTATATATCTATCTTACTCTGAAATCCTACTGAACTTACTTATTAAAAGTCACCCAGATTATATAGTTATAATAAAACTGTCCTTATTCAGAAATACTATGATTTAAATGGAAAAGATGAAGTCATATATAGGCCCACCATAACATATATTAATTAGACAAATACTGGTACAATAGGATGAGATCTGAAGAGTTAGTGTATTATTGGTATTGTGTGTTCTTTAATATTTGGTAGAATGAACTAGTGAGAGAACCTGATGGGTTTTCTTCTTGGGAAGATTTAACACAACCAATTCATCCTTTAAAAGATGCAGGGATATTGAGATTGTTCCATGTTCTTTATAAGCTTTTATAACTCACATTATTCAAGGGATTTTTTTCATTCTATTTGAGTAGTTGAATTTATTTGTCTTCATAAGAAAATTATAATTTATTCTTAGTTACATTTAAAAATCTATAGCTATAGCTTTTCCGGTCACGGCGCCGCGGGGTGAGGAGCTCATGTCTACGCTCGCAACCATGCTGTCCAAGGGCCCGTTGCAGTCTGTGCAGGTCTTCGGACGCAAGAAAACGGCTACAGCCGTGGCGCACTGCAAACGGGGCAACGGCCTGATCAAGGTGAACGGGCGATCCCTGGAGATGATCGAGCCCCGCACGCTGCAGTACAAGCTGCTGGAACCCGTTCTGCTTCTGGGCAAATAGCGGTTTGCTGGTGTGGACATCCGTGTCCGTGTGAAGTGTGGTGGTCACGTGGCCCAGATTTATGCGATCCGCCAGTCCATCTCCAAAGCCTTGGTGGCCTATTACCAGAAATACGTGGATGAGGCTTCCAAGAAGGAGATCAAAGACATCCTCATCCAGTATGACCGGACCTTGCTGGTGGCTGACCCACGTCGCTGCGAATCCAAGAAGTTCGGAGGCCCCGGAGCCCGTGCCCGCTATCAGAAATCCTACCGATAAGCCTGCTACAAGGAGCAGGGTTCACCTTTATAATAAACAAGGGTTGTGGGACTTGAAACTTAAAAAAAAAAAAAAAATCTATAGCTAGATAGTGAAATCAACAACTATGACTAAATACAAACAAGTTTGTTAACTAATCTTCTAAGTATCATAGGTATTAAGACCTGGAAAAATAAAAGCGAATGAAATTGAAAGAAGAATTAGATAAAACTATGATAAAACAAAGAATGAAAAAAAAATGGCTTCATTTACAGTCCTAAATAGAGAATATTCACAAAACAAAAGATATTTATTGGAGGGATTAAGAAAATTTAGAAATATTTAGCATGACCAGTCAAGAGAACAGAGCAAAAAAGCACAAGTTATCAATAGGAATAATGGAAATCTTTTAAGTTGTTGGCAATAGAGCAAAATTGCACAAAAACTTCAAAATATTATGGATCAACATCTATCACACGTACTGAACACTTTGATCTAAGCATCTTATCCCTATTTTGATGTATAATATAATAATTTCACATGATCAGAACCAATGGATCATCAATTAGTAATTGTAGAGATGTAGTTATATGTGATCTGATCTTACTAATAAGTTGAATAATAAGTTGAATGCACATGTTGCCCATATATCCAGCTTACCTCAACCTAATTAAAATAAATTTTAAAAATCACAAATGAAGCTCAAAGAGGAAAGAAATGAATGACCCTTGGACTGGTGTGTGAGAGTAAATGTTTATTTCAGAATCAGACACCCAAACACTAAGGTCAGTGCATTTTTCAACATGTATCAATTGGATGAGGTACATGGAGGAGAACCTCACTAAACTGCACATGTGTTCTGGAGAATCTAACATTTCAAAAACTTATTTGAAATGAGCATATAGATTCTCCTTTGTAATTCTCTCAAATTGGAAACACAGATGAATTCAATTTTAGCTTGACAATTTGGTTGAATTGGAGGAAGACTCTAAGAGAAACATATTTACATGAAGGACTAATAAAGAGTTAAGAATCATAGTTATTCCAAGAAAAGAAGGAGATATCAAGAAGGTCTTGACCTAGTAAAAATACTCAGCTTTGGAAGAAAATAAATACACTTAAGAAAAATTTTATGTGTAATCGTGGTGCTGTGACATTATTTGATATAGCTCATGTCAGGAATTTTTCATAGAATTTTTAATGTTAACTAGGTGATGATAAATAAAAGTAAAGTAACCAACACAATAGCCTTAAAATGTTTGGGGAATACAATGCTAAAAGAAATCTTAAAGTTATATTTATGAGAACGATTGGTACCACTGGCAAGCTGGGAGGAAATTCAGACATTGTACCAAGACTGCTGTGTCTTCCAAGCTTCTTCCTTACTTTGAGAAAAAAGTGAATTCAGAGAACAGCTTTGTTCCTCAACAATAAAGCTACAGCCGAGTTCATATATTCCTTCAGATAGAAAATTACTAATCTCTGTCTCACTTTCCCACCACATAGATAGGAAGCTCCAGCTGATTAGGGTATTAAATACCAATGCATTGCTAAAATCAGTTACTATTATAGAAAGAACAGATGCTGCTGATACCAGAGAAACAGTGCAGAAGATAGATTAGAATTTGAATTTCAAAGTTAAAGAACCTGATGACAACGTCTGATTAGTTAAACTGCTCAACTCTTCTGGGAATGGTACATAAATTCTCTGATATTCTAGTAAGAAGAGTGTATTATTCAGGGTTCTCTAGAGAAACAGAACTGACAGGAGATATCTGTAAATAGTATGAGGTTTTATAAAATTTGTGCTGCTTTAGAGCAGCATAAACAACCACCTGGAGAACATTTCCCCAGCCCTGAAAGCTATTGCAAGCTAGTTGTCACAATAATTGAATCTTCAAAAGGTCATTCCACCATTCTATCAATCCAAGTGCTTCAGGATGATGGGAAACATGGTAAGACCAGTGAATTACAAGTGTATGTGCCATTTCCAAACATCATATGCTATGAAGTGGGTTTCTTGATCTGAATCAATTACGTGTGGAATACCATGGCAAAGGGTAAGACACTATCTAAGTCCACAGATGGCAGTTTTGGAAGAAGCATTGCCTACAAGAAAGGCAGAACTATTTCTGGAGTATGTCTATTGCAGTTAGAACAATTTGTTTCCCCTTCCATGATGGAAGTAGTTCAATGTAATCAACTGGCCATGAGGCAACCAGTTGTCTGGAAATTGCATGGAGAAAAACTGCTTTTAGGACTCAGTTAGCCCAAACCTCTAGTTGAAAATCTGCACCCCATTAGTGAGTCCATGGCCTGATTTTGATAATTTAAGCTGAGCAATTTTAAAGACAGAATAAGTTCAACCAAATACCAAATAAGCACAGTGGAAAATAAGAAAAGTAAGTAAGAGAGAGAAATTGATCATCAGAGCATATTCACCAACATATTTTGATGCCTATACATCAGCCAAAAATTATAAACCATACTTGGAAACAGGAAGAGATGACCCAGCCAAAGCAACAAACCAAGTATCCTGAGGATACAGGATTTAATAAAAGTAATCAATCATAATTACACAACTCTCCTAAATCAATACCAAGGACTGAAAGAAAATATGACAGAGATAAAAGATATTAAGAAGACACTGGGTGAGCATAAAGAACTATTTGAAAGCCTGCAAAGATAGGTAACAGACGTTATGGGAATGAAAGACACAATGGATGAGAATAAACCTACTTTAGAGGCACATAAAAGCAGATATGAATTGCTATAAAGACATAATTAGTGATTTTCAAAGACAGAATATCTGAACTGCAAAAGAGAGAACAGAAAAAGAAGAAATTGGAAAAATGGATCAGGTTTCAGGGAATTGAATGACAAAGCAAACATGCAAACATTTGTGTTCTCAGTGTCATAGAAAGAGAAGAGAATGGAAAAAGGGCAGAAAGAATATTTGAGGAAACAATGACTAAAAATTTCTCAACCTTAAATATCAATATTCAGGAAGGACAATTTACTACAAACAGAATAAATCCAAATAGACCCACCCTGAGACATTTTCTATTCAGAATGACAAATATCAGAGATAAAGAGAGAATTCTGGAAGCAACAAGAGAAAAGCAAAGCACTGCATATAAGGGAACTATGATAAGATTAAGTGCCAACCTCTCATCAGAAAACCATGGAGGTGAGACAAAGGTGGTAGCATGTATTTAACTACTGAAAGGGAAAAACTGAATTATGTATCCAACAAACCATCTTGCAAAAATTAAGTAGATTTCAAAGTCCTCACAGACAAACAAAAACTGGTAGAATATCTCACCAAAAGACAAGGATTACAAAAGATACTAGAGGAAGTGTTGAATCTTAAAAGAAAAAATAAAACAACAACAACAACAAAGGTATGACACTTGGAGAAGAGTGTAGAAGTGAAGATTATTAAGAAAAATAAATAAAAAGTGTAAAAGGACAGACAATATTAAGATATGACAATAGAAAACCAGAGGACAAAATGGATGAGTAACTAATGCCTTTACAATAATAACATTGAATTAGTGCTTTAACTCTCCATTCAAAGACACAGACTGATAGAATCGATAAAAATATGAGCCATCTGTTTATTGTCTGCAAGAGACTCACCTCATATGTAAGAAACGACCAGGTTAAAAGGGAAATGTTGGATAAAAATGTTCCATGCAAATATGAACCCAATAAGAGCTGGAGTAGTGATACTAATATTGGAAAAATAGAGTTAAAATGCAAAAGTGTTGTAAGGGATAAAGAAAGTCATTTGATATTGATAAAAGAGGCACTTCACTAAGAAGAAATAATTATACTAACTATTTATGCACCTAAGATGGTTACCCCAAGATACATGAAGCACCCACTGGCATAATTGAAGGGAGAAATAGATGTCTCTACAATAATAGTTGGAGATTTCAATACACTACTCTCAGTATGGGATAGACTTTCTGGATAGAGGATAAATAAAGAAACAAAAAGCTTGAATACTATGATAAATGAACAAGACCTAACAGATATATAGAGAGCATTGCACCCCAAAACAACAGGGTATACATTATTTTCAAGTGCTCCTGGATCCTTCTCCAATATAGACCATATGTTGGGTCACAAGACAAGTCTCTGTAAATTTAAAAAGATTAAAATTATACAAAACACTTTCTGTGATCATAACGGAATGAAGCTGGAAATCAAGAATGAAAAGAAAAATGGAAAACTCATAAATTTATGGGGATTAAAAAACACTCAATCAGTGGGTCAATGAATAAATTGCAAGAGAATTAAGGAAATATCTTAAGATGAATGAAAATGACAACACAACATATCAAAAGCTATGGGACACAGCAAAGTGAGGGCTAAGAAGGAAATTTATAATCCTTAAAAAAGAAGAAAGAGCTAAAATTGAAGATCTAACTGCACACCTGGAGGAAGTAGAAAAACAAGAGCAAACAAATACCAAATCTAGCAGAAGGAAAGGAATAATAAAGAGCAGAGCAGAAATAAATGAAAGTGAGAACAAAAAATAATATAAACAAAACAAAAAGTTGATTCTTTGAGAAAATCAATAAACTGACAAACCCTTAGCTAGACTAATGAAGAAAGAGAGAAGACACAAATAAATAAAATCTGAATTGAGAGGGTGGACATTACCACTGACCCCCCCAGAAATCATAAGAAGACATGAAAAATTGTATGCCAAAAAAGTAGACAAACTAGATGAAATGGACAAATGCCTAGAAACACACAAACTACCTAAAATGAACCAAGAAAAATAGAAGACCTCAGCAAACTAAACACAAGTAAAGAGACTGAAGCAGTAATCTAAAGTCTTCCAAAGATGAAAATACCAAAAGATAAGAATGGAAGGAAGCTTTCCAAATATGAAAATCTACAGCTAAATGTACACTAAAGGTGAAAGACTGAAAGCTTTCCCACAGAGATCAGGAAAAGACAAGAATGCCCCTATCACGACTGTTATTCAATATTCTGCTAGAAGTTCTAACTAGAACAATTAGGCTAGATAAGGAAATAAGAGGCACCCAACTAGGAAAGGAAGAAGTAAACCTTGCACTATTCACTAATGATATGACCCTATATTGAGAAAATCCTGAAAAACCCACAACAAAGCTATTAGAATTAATTGATAACTTCAGCAAAGTGATGGGATACAAGATTAATACACAAAACAGTATCATTTCTATACACATCGATTGGCAATCTGAAGAGGAAATAAGAAAATATTTCCATTTATAATAGTGACTAAAATGATAAAATATTTTGGAATAAACTTAACCAAGGACGTAAAAGACCTGTATTCTGAAAACTACAAAACATTGCTAATGAAATCTAAGAAGATTTAAATAAATGGAAGTACATTCCATGTTCATGGATTGGAAGATTAAATATTGTTAAGATGTCAATTCTACCCAAACTGATTTACAGATTCAGCACAATCCAAACAAAAATCAAAGCAGCCTTTTTTGCTGAAATGGACAAAATAATCATCAAATTTATTTGGAAAGGTAATGGGCCTCATATAGACAAAAATACGTTAAAAAGAAGAATGAGGTTGGAGGACTTGCATTTCCTGTCTTTAAAGCATATTACTTAGCAACATATGGTACTGGCATAAACACAGACAGATTGACCAATGTAACTGAATCAAGCACTCAGAAATAGACCATAATTTTACAGTCAAATGATTTTTGACAAGGATGTCCAATCCTCTCTGCTGGGCCAGAAGAGTCTATTCAACAAACGGGGCTGGTTAAACTGGATATTCATATTCAAAAGAAAGAGGACCGGTATCTCACAATTTATACAAAAATTAAGTCAAAATGGATCAAGGACTAAATATAAAAGCAACAACCATAAAACTACTAGAAGAAAATATCTTCAAGATCTTGTGGTAGGCTGTGGTTTCTTAAAACTTACACTGAAAGCATGAGCAACAAAAGAAAAAAATAGATAAATGGGACCACTTCAAAATTAAACATTTTTGCACCTCAAATGACTTTGTCAAATGGGTGAAAAGGCAGCTGACTCAACAGAAGAAAATATTTGGCAATCACATATCCCACAAGGGTTATTATCCATGATATATAAAAAGATCACACAACTCAACAATATAAGGACAAATTACATGCCTAAAAAATGGTAAAAACTCAACAAGACAATTGTTCAAGGAAGAAATACCAACGGTTAAGAAAAGCATGAAAAATGTTCAACAATACTAGTGAATAGGGATATGCAAATCAAAGCTACAATGAGATATTTCACAACTATTAGAGTGGCCACAACTGAAAAATCATAAAACTGTAAATTCTGGAGAGGATGTTGAAAGGTAAGAGTGCTTATTCACTCTTGCTGAAAATGTAGAATGGTACAGCCTCTGTGGAGGATTGTTTGGCTGTTTCTAAGGAAGTTGGATATAGACTTGCCATGTGATCTGGCAATACAATTACTAGGTATATTCATGGAATCATGAGATCAGTGACATGAATAGATACCTGCACACTAAACTTCATAGCGGCTTTATTCATGTTTGCCAAAAGTTGGAAACAATCCAGGTGTCCATCAACTGATGAATATATAAACAAATTGTGATATATACATACCACAGAATACTAGGCAGTTAAGAAGAAATGAAGTCATGAAGCATATGACAACATGGATGGACCTGGAAGACATTATGTTGAGTGAAGCAATCCAGATACAAGGACAAATACTGCATGATTGTGCTATTATGAACTAAATATATTGTGTAAAATCATGGAGTTAATAACTAGAATATAGGTCATCATAAAATAGAATGAGGATAGAGAATGTAAAGCTGAGGATTTAATCTGTGCAGAATTTGTGAAAAAGTTTTTGTAAATATTTGGAAATGAATAGAAATGGTTAAAGCACATCAAAGTGTTTGTAACTAGCAGAGCTGTTCTATGGGTATGACAGTGGTTGAAAGGGAAAGTCTATGATTATATATATTAATAGAAGTAAAGCAAAAAAAATGTAACATGGGACTGTATAACATAGTGAAATCTCATGTAAAACATGAATATGGGTGATATTGCATCTATAAGACTGTTTTTACAATATAAAATACAAATATAATACAGAGAAGGAAACAGGGTAGCATGTGTGTACTTCAGGGGAGGCTTAGAGAGATTGAGAGGTGATGAGGTTTTCTTTGTTTATTATTATTATTGGAATAATGAAAATGCTCTAAAAATGAATAAAGTGAAGAATGCGCAACTATGTAATAATACTAAATGCCATTTTTTGTACACTTTGGATGGATTTATGCTTTATTAATATGAATCAATTACATTGATTTGTTTAAAAAAAGAAATAACTCCTTTCACAATAGCAACTAAAAGAATCAAATATCAAGGAATAAATC